>CM040402.1:9254875-9462746 GCA_022702515.1 Ilyophis sp. 1 JC-2022
TATATATATACAGGTGCAGCTCAAAAAATTTTAATATCATGAAAAAGTATATATTACATAGATTTATTACACATAGTGAAATATTTCAAGCCTTTATTTCTTGTAATTTTGATGATTATGGCTTACAGCTAATGAAAACCCAAATTCAGTGTCTCAGAAAATTAGAATATTACATAAGATCAATAAAAAAAAGGATATTTTAAACAGAAATGTCAGCCTTCTGAAAAGTATGTTAATTTCTATGCACTCAATACTTGGTTGGGGCTCCTTTTGCATGAATTACTGCATCAATGCGGCGTGGCATGGAGGCGATCAGCCTGTGGCACTGCTGAGGTGTAATGGCAGCCCAGGTTGCTTTGATAGCGGTCTTCAGGTCATCTACATTGTTGGGTCTGGTGTCTCATCTTCCTCTTGACAATACCCCATGTTCAGGTCAGGCGGGTTTTCCGCCAATCAAGAACAGTAATACCATGGTCATTGAACCAGCTTTTGGTACTTTTGGCAGTGTGGGCAGGTGCCAAGTCTTGCTGGAAAATGAAATCAGCATCTCCATAAAGCTTGTCAGCAGAAGGAAGCATGAAGTGCTCTAAGATTTCCTGGTAGATGGCTGCGTTGACTGTGGACTTCAGAAAACACAGTGGACCAACACCAGCAGATGACATGGCACCCCAAATCATCACTGACTGTGGAAACTTCACACTGGACTTCAAGCAACGTGGATTCTGTGCCTCTCCACTCTTCCTCCAGACTCTGGGACCTTGATTTCAAAATGAAATGCAAAATTAACTTTCATCTGAAAAGAGGACTTTGGACCACTGAGCAACAGTCCAGTTCTTTTTCTCCTTAGCCCAGGTAAGACGCTTCTGACGTTGTCTCTGGTTCAGGAGTGGCTTGACACGAGGAATGCAACATTTGTAGCCCATGTCCTGGATTCGTCTGTGCGTGGTGGCTCTTGATGCACCGACTCCAGCCTCAGTCCACTCCTTGTGAAGCTCCCCCAAATTCTTGAATGGATTTTGCTTGACAATCCTCTCAAGGCTGCGGTTATCCCTGTTGCTTGTGCACCTTTTCCTACCACACTTCTCCCTTCCACTCAACTTTCTATGAATATGCTTGGATACAGCACTCTGTGAACAACCAGCTTCTTTAGCAATGACCTTTTGTGCCTTACCCTCCTTGTGGAGGGTGTCAATGACTGTTTTCTGGACATCTGTCAAGTCAGCAGTCTTCCCCATGATTGTGTAGCCTACTGAACCAGACTGAGAAACCATTTAAAGGCTCAGGTGTTTTGAGTTAATTAGCTGATTAGAGTGTGACACCATGAGTTTCCAATATGAAACTTTTTCACAATATTCAAATTTTCTGAGACACTGAATTTGGGTTTTCATTAGCTGTAAGCCATAATCATCAAAATTACAAGAAATAAAGGCTTGAAATATTTCACTGTGTAATGAATCTATATAATATATGAGTTTCACTTTCTGAAATGAGTGACAAAAAATATTGAACTTTTTCACGATATTCTAATTTTTTGAGCTGCACCTGTATATACACCATAAAATTAGCACCAATTTTGGTTATGTTTGTCATTAGAAAATTGCATGCAACCGCACCTCAATTTACCTCCCTCTCCCCGTCTTGCTTTTTAAAAATGCTTTGGTCACGCAGCCTATTATAAACAGCCTAGGCTAAGGAAATTAATTTGCATCATGAGATGGGAACATCTGAAAAAATAGCCTATTATAGATAGACTTTGTTACCGTTAGACGTAGTATGTCATATCTAAGACATTTCGCTGGATAAAATGTTTTTTTAATACACAGATTAACACGCTTTGTGTAGTAACTTGCTCGCATTCGCAACCAGCGTTGCTCATGTTAGTGTTACATTACATTCGGTAAAGCCCTACTATGTTACATTCATATTTCCAAACTGAATAAATACTGCACCTCAAACCACAAA
The DNA here is from genome assembly GCA_022702515.1 of Ilyophis sp. 1 JC-2022. Taxonomy (NCBI): domain Eukaryota; kingdom Metazoa; phylum Chordata; class Actinopteri; order Anguilliformes; family Synaphobranchidae; genus Ilyophis; species Ilyophis sp. 1 JC-2022. Next base: position 9,256,838 of record CM040402.1, read on the forward strand.
ACTGCTTTACTAGATTAAAGTTGTTGTAACTAAGATATCTGGCGAATACAAACTTTTTAAATCAGCGGATTTAGCGTTATTTGCATGGTTACATTCATAAAAGGGACGACTATATGGCGCTGGCAGCAGATAACGTAGACGGCGTATTAATTTAAATGTTGCCAGCGCTACTTCATAGCCGGGCATTATACACTAAATTAATGCTCACCCTCCCGCCAATCAGAATCGAGTATTTATCCAAGCCATGATATAAATTGTAATAATAAAATTTTTAAAAGAATAATCGGAATCCTGAATTGAGATTTCAATGTCAATATACCGAACGAATGCCGAACCATTCAAACGTTCGGGGCCAGCCCTACCTGGACTACCAAACAGTAGCGTTATGAAGCTCGGTGGACAACTAAGAAATTTCAATAGTTTTTATTTTGTTATTTTTCTAAATCAAACACTTTCTTACCCAATAAGGTTAAAAAGTAACGGGTTTACCTAATAAAGCATGCCAACTGAAAACACTGATACCATAGTAGTCGTTTCTGTAGGGTGAACAGTAATTGGTTCTCATTTGCAATCGAGATTATGGACGGGAGTAGAATGCACTGCTATCAGCCTAATTCCAATTCCAAAAAAGTTGGACAGACTGGGTATAAAAGGATATCAATAGGCTCTTGACATCTTATTTTCAGGTACTCTTACAAGCAATACTCTAACCTCTCTACATTTGAATGGATCTCTATGGGAATTTGGGGGTAGGACTAGATTAAGCTGTAAATTACATAGGAATAGTATGGAACCCATGGTTGGCTAAATGGCTGTAAGTCATCAAGGGTCTTAGGTATCAAACGAGCCTCAAACATCACTCTGCTGCCAGATTTGCAATAGATATGGATGGATCTCTTTAAGGGTTGTTTCTCCTGACTCATTTTCCAACTGAACTCTATGGAAAAATAAGTCCGGAGAAATAACCCTTCAGGTGTTATGTTATCGCTTGTAAGAGTACCTGAAAATAAAATATCAAGAGTCTTTTGATATCCTTTATACCCAGTCATGATAGTATCACCTGTTTACATGTGGAATGTTCTAAACAGGTGTTTTTTGAACTTTCCAGTCTTTTTTTGCCCGTCCTAACTTTTTTGGAACATGTTGCAGGCATCAAATTCGGAATTAGCATATATTTACAAAAAGCAATAAAGTTGAGAAGGTAAAACATTAAATATCTTTTCTTTGTCAATTAAATAGATGTAAAAGAGAATTTACAAATCACTGCTTTCTGCTTTTATGGGCATTTTACATACTGTCCCAACTTTTTCGGAATTGGGGTTTATATAATTAACAACACAGACATGAACACGCTATTGCGGTATGGTTTCAAAAATAAAAAGCAAGCACTTACAGCGCAAAACCACAAACAGACACAAGCCAGAATGACTGACAAGGTATAGGCTATAAGCCTGTATCTCATGAATTTAGTGACTGATAAGTGAAGAGAAGAAATTCTTGGGATTTGAATAATACTAATAATCATAATAACAACAATGATCGTCAAATACAATGTTAATTGGTGCAGGTGAAGTACATTTGCGATATTCTCTTCATGATGGTACAATTGTTTATGGTATAACTGTTAGGATTTGACTGTGGGGAAAACTTTAATTTAAACAATCCTAGCTCAGTCAAAGAACGGCGAATATTGTTCTGGAGCATGCAGGTTGGCCTGCATACCAGAGTGCATCTGATTCTCAAAGGTGTGTGTGTGTGGCATAGAATGTGAGCGGGAGCGAGCAATGAGAGAAAGCGGACATCATTTAATTAGGGTGATGAGTACTATTAGAACGTTATGACTCCGCAGGCTCCAGTTCGCTCCGGTACCGTTCAGCCTAGATGTCATGTCTTGCTTCTGCCAAATGTTCTAATTTCAGCAGTGAAAAATTGAGTTTTGGAAATATTTTACAAAAGCCCCAAACAAACGATAAAAGTAGGCTATACCCTACTAAGGGTGGAAATCGAGAACCGGTTCCAAATTGTCAGGTTCCTCAGAATTGTACGCATTTTAGCTTATCGATTCCCTCATGTATTCCCGACAGCTACCGGAGCGACGTATAGCAAAACAACGTCACGTCATGCGCGCTGACATTTTTAATTCCGTCAGCGCAGTGGCAGCACCATGACGCCCCATCCCCACCAGACGCGCAAGCGCACAGACGCTTATTGCGCGTGCAGATTTGAACAGAACGTTCCCCACCAGACGCGCAAGAGCACAGACGCTTTTTGCTTTTTCGGAGCGCATTCCGTGAACGACAGAGACGCGATGTACAAACAAACAATCTACATTCCGGATTTGTGAGCTTCGCTAAATAATGGTTAAGTAAATACAGCTATTACATATGTCTTACTGCTTAAAAGCTAAATTTAGCAATGTAAAGCTAAATGTAGCAAACAAGACAATGCCTCCTTTATAAAGTTCACTTTTATTTATTTGGGACAGTAATCAACACGTTCTAAACATTTAATTATATCAGAATTAGCAGCTATTCTGTAGTACCTTAAATCGATACAGTGATATCAGTACAATAAAAACAGAATAGAATATAGAATAGAATAACGTTTATTTCCCTTTCAGGAAGTAAGCATAGTCTTAATTAATTGAACAAATATGTATCCTATAATAAAGAAAAAGCATTACAAAAACGGGAATAACTGGTTACATGCTAAATTTATAATTTCATATAACTTCATTCATCCCACAATGGTGATTGTCTCTGTCCCCTTTTTCATTAGAGCCTATATTCAAATATAATATGTATTACAATAATGAATAACAATAGTAAAACTATTAGTAGGTTGAAAAACATTAATATGTGGTCATATGATGCAGATATTGTGCATATACAATGTATTTCTATGAGATTGCGCTTGCGGATGCCCAGAAAATTCCGCCCCGAGCGGAAAAATCCGCTCCACGTCCGCGAGCCGTCCGCCCGCCAGCCGTGCGCGCGCGGCCGGTGAGGACCATGGCAATTCGTTAACATGGGAGCGGAAGTGAAGCGCACCAGTGCGCGTGTGCGTGCGCTTGCGCTTGCGCGTCTGGTGGGGATGGGGCGTGAGCGGACTCGAGAAAAAAAAGCCCTCGATAGCCTGGCTACATTTTACACAGAAAGATGACCAGGCTATTTGTAACATTTGTAAATGTTCAATTTCAAACAAAGGTAGAAAAACCAGTAATATACTCAAACATTTATCCACACAACATTGGTTCAAATTCCAAGCGTGCCGTGTTTTTGACGGTCTACGGGCACCGTCACCCAGCACCAGTGCATCCGCTGGTGGTACCTCATGTAGGCTAACGTTTGCTAGCAACAAACATAAAATGTAGCCTTAGCTAGCTAAGCTAACGTTAGACAGGACACTGTCTCCTTAAAAAGTAAAATCTAGTTAAAAAAAACTATTTAATGATTGTGAACTCACTTACCGGTACTTTTGTTAGTAGCTGCGGAACGAGACGTCCTGATAACATAATTCGCCCGACTTTTAAAGCCGACATGCGCCTGATGTTGACAGCTAGCTAGCAACACAGTTAGCTTGCGTTGTCACTGAACGGGAAGGAGGGGGGGGGGGGGGGGGGGGGGGGGGGGGGGGGGGTGCGTTTCACATCCAGTCTAGGCTAAATAGAAGACCGTTTTCAATTAAAACATGGTTTACCTAGTATTTAATAAAAGATCACCGAGCTGCAGATAAATATTTTCCATGATGATATGACTAAAAAATATGAATGAAAAACGAATGCTTTATGAGGCAGACCAGTTCAGGTATTTTCTTTGAAAGATACTATAATTTATTTAAATGTTATTTTGTACTGTAGTGTAGTGTCTGTGTGCAGGAAAGCCTTGTTTTTTTCAATTTTATTTAGCCATCCTATTGTAAATGTTCTGAAGGCATTAAAAACCATAAGTTAAGTCTTGTTTAACACTTTTTTTTACCAACATCATTCCTACATTCCTTCATTGTCATTACAGAAGTTATTTTAACACCCAAATACCTGAAATAAATGTATATATTAATATGCAATAATTAATTGTTTTTCAGTAGAAAAGTACAAATGAGGAAAATAAAACAAATTGAGTCTCCTGTAATAGTTAGTCTTAATAGCCTGGGAACTAATCATATTTAACTAATTTAAAGAATCAATAAAGAATCGGATCGCTAAGCAGAATCAATAATGACATCGATATCAATAAAATCTAACGATTCCCATCCCTATACCCTACCCACGTAGTTCCAAATGCTTGAACTCCCCGGACGGCTGGAGTGCAAAGAGATCCAAGTCCCTGCCCCCCCCAACTCGATTCGCTTCAACACCCTGCACAATAAAAATGGGTGAAGTGGATTGGGCTTCAGGGTTTCTGAATGTCACTGTGCTCACTTGAAAGGTGTGGTACACAGGCATTGGCAGTATGTCACGTATGTGCATGTGGAATGACCAACCTTGTACCCCCCTCACCAGAACACCCTGCAGCAGCAAGAGAGGTGCCCCCACTCCAGGGAGAATACTTCAGCTTAAAGGGTGGTTAGCAGATTTAAAGCAACTATTATGTATTGGTAAAAACCAAAGTCATCACGGCCAGAAGAACAACTGTATGACTCTGACAAATACTAATACCCAAAAAAAATTCTGTTTTTGGACTTCAATTTGATTTATTAACAAAATATTCTCTCCTTTTCTTTTTTACTGTTCTGACAGAAAGGAAAAGTGGTATTCTGATAACCAATATAACATTGCAAATCACATTAGCTATACCAGGCAGAGAAGTGCCAATATAACCCACCTAGGTTACCTTCCTGACATGTCATGTAGGCTAATGGAACTGGTTCCTCTTAAAGAAAATAATTCTTGAGCGCTCAAGTATCTAAACTGATAAGAAAAATCTCCCCAGGAAATAGGGAATTTGTTTTAATTTATACGCCAGTTGTATGAGAGAAATAACCCACTTCAGTGACAAAGCACATAGCAGGCAAAAAAATACAGTTCTTACAATTTTCCCAGTAAGAAATATTTTTTCTTCACTTTTTTTTATTTTTATTTTTATTTTTTAGTTCAGTCCACAAATTAGAAGTAAGGAAAACCCCTTTTCTTTAGCAGAAAAACACACAGATTCTTAAGTGACCTTAAAATAAAGTGCTACCCCTTAGCAGCGAGAAAAAAAAAAAAAAAAATGTCTCAGTGTTGTCGTGCTATTTTTAGAAGTGAGCAAGCGCTTTTGTGTGTTCTCCGTGCTCGGAGCAAAGTCTTTACAACTTGCTGATGATGACACAAAATAAATTGCTGTTTGTAAGGAGGAACTGAATCGAAAGCACCCATATATAAGCTGGCCTACACATCAGTCTAGCTAAAACAATGCAAAGTACCTAGCTAGCTAACACAGCTGATGATATGTTGACTAACGTTAGCTAGCTAGATAATTTTCTTTAAAGTTAACATTACATTGATATCACTTCAGCGGGCTGAGTAACAGACAGTCCTCTTCTCATCAACCCGACTGACGGTAGGTTATCTAACAGACTTAGCTATGCTAATTCCAGTGTCGAAGCTGAATTGTACGTGGGTACCAGGCAAACGTACAATTCAGCTGCTACATTTTTTTCTCTATAACTTAGTTTACCAACCTTTCTCACAGCGACTTCTTCCTCTACCCCTAATAACGCCCAATTAAGAGTTACGTTTGGATATCTCCTGTCGACTAGCTCTTAGCTGAGGAGCACTTTGGTCGCATATCCTTTGCATGCTGTTACTTCCTGAAGTCTGTGGCCCATCAACCTCAATAGATTCGTTATTTTATTTTCAGGTACTGTTACAAGCGATACAATAACCTCTCTGCATTTGAATTGATCTCTATGGGAATTGGGGGGGGGGGGGGGGTGAGACTAGATTCAGCTGTAAATTACACTGTACAGTATGGAACACTTGGCTGGCTAAATGGCTGCAAGTCATTTTCCTATAGACCTCTATGGGGGAAAAAGTCAGGAGAAACAACCCTTTAAGTGATGCATCCACATCTACTCCATATCTGGCAACAGAGTGATGGTTTGTGGCTCGTTTAATACCTACCCTTGATGACAGCCATTTCGCCAGATTTATTTGCAGTTGTGGCACTTTATTTTGACTTAAATTATTAAAATAAACATATCGAATTTACTATTGTAAACAGTACAACTATCTTGTTTCATTTAAGCCATTTTCCAAGTTTCTGTGATGCTTATACCTAGAGTTATAAACCCTTAAATAGAACACCCCCTAAACAGGTGAGAATTGACCGAATTTGGCATCCGATTCCGCACGAAGGGGTTCAATCAATAAATCTTCACTTTCCGTGGATGGTAATGCATTGTGCAGTCAAGGCAGAAAAGATTAAAAATGAAAACACACACATATAGAACCCTGGCAGATTAACCTGGTTCGGAAGCATGACAAGGTGCCTTACCTTTTCAGCTAGTTAGCCAACCTAGGTGCACTCTAACTACAGGTAGATGACTAAAACAAACTTGCCATAACCATTGGGCCAAAGTTCAAATACCATCAAAGAACCCAAAATTACAACATATATATAGGCTAATGTTAGCCGTGTAGTTCATGCATTTCTATTTAAATCGTTATATTCGCAACAGACACCAAAAAGAAACACACGACTTTGACACGAATCTTTTTAATCGACCGACTTAAAAACTTTGATAAAACTAAAACCCATCCCCCACACATGAATGGACACCGCTTACAGCGAGCAACACGAGCTCGCCAACTAACGTCATAGAATAGGAAACTGAACAAATTCAACATCTGGGTCATAAAAAGGCAGCTAAAACGCTAGCACAACACAAGCAAGGCAACGTCAACTAAATTAATCCAATGCGAGTTAAGTTTAGTTAGCCTCTCAACGTGGAAAACGAACATCTCCACAACTAACGTAATGTTTCACCAACGTGCACGCTTTCACTGTTTTGCTAACTCGTTAGCTTTCCTGATGACACCCTGAAAGTAGCTTTTCATTGCTTGCGACTGCCTTGCGCTCTTACCAAATGATAGCGTTCGCTCTTAAGCAATCCCTTACAAACACGAACTGCGGTATCGCTGCAGTTTTATGAAATACAAGTGCAGTAGTACTGCATATCGAAAACTTTTACTTGTTAAAATCCTTTTTTTTAACTGCAGTACAAGTGTAGTACTACTGCAGTTTTACTGTGTCCAATTTACTGCACTTGTAGCTACTGCAGCATTACCGCAGTTTTTTTTGTAAGGGATTATCATATCACTAGGCTACTTGATTTCACATTAAAATGCAACATGAATCATGTAAGAAGCCAAGTGGAAAGTAAAACAATGCAGCGCTTGTTAGTGTTAATTAGCTATTGTTATTGCTTCTATAACGTTACGACAAATGCTGTTATAACCCACTCCTTGTCACTGCCTAAGCGAGCTCCTTGTAACTGAAGGTTTACCCAAAGTTAAAACTTTTACTAAAGCTAGTTAGATACCTAACTAGGCATTGAATCAGACTTCATTTCACGGCGCCAGTAACCAGTTAGCCGGTTATTATAGGCTAATCCTAACATACCCCATACATTGCATTGCATTGCATTGAATTTCGTGCCGTTTTCCCGGAATTCCACGATAAAAGTGTCCGGTCTGCTTACCCGCGAGGCCACCAGGACATTTCCCCACTGCTGTCCAAAGGTAACCCGACAAAATCTTGAATATAACGTGAGCTTCTTCCGCGGCGGCGCCGTTCATACAGCTGCGGAGTCAAAACAACTGTTACGCTGCTGCTTCGTTTCCGCGATATATTGTTTTGTTTGTATATTTGTGGCTTTCTGCAAACAAACTGATATTGTTGCAGCAACATCCAGGTCTCGCGCTACAGTTTCTATCTCGCGCCTACCACGTCTCGTGGGTTTTCCCGGGAAAGACGCGCACGTATAGAGAACTCAAGTGAGTATCTACGTCATACGTGGGCGGAGTTTGGTTTCGGAAGTAAATTCCCCATTCATTTAGAGCATAGACTTTAACTAAAGCTTACTTTTAAATAATTTCTACTGATTATATCTTACCGTCAATTTCCCGGATTGTTCAATATAACGCCCGTTCGCAAACTATGTAGTTTTTCTGGACCAGCTTCGAGTATATTTTACGTTTCAGTATTTTCTTGTGATTATGCCCTTACAAAAAAAAACTGCAGTAATGCTGCAGTTCTTAGTGCTGCAGTAGCTACAAGTGCAGTAAATTGGACACAGTAAAACTGCAGTAGTACTACACTTGTACTACAGTTAAAAAGGATTTGAACAAGTAACAGTTTTCGATATGCAGTAATACCGCACAGAACTGCACTTTTACTTCATAAAACTGCAGTAATACTGCAGTTCATTTTTGTAAGGGTATCAGCGCTGGAACTGTCTAAAAGCTTGATGTCCCACAATTCCCTCCGAACGTGCAGCCTTGTCTCCAGACGTTGTCATATAACGTTAGCCAGCAGTTGCACACAGCTCTGTTTTTAAACACCTTTTTCTAACGTTAGCTAGCTAGCTTGAAGGACTAAAAGCTATAATTGCTTTATGTGGTTAACCGTAGCGCAGTTTCTGACCTTGTCGGGTGGGCTTCTCAACTTAGCAAGCTAACGTTAGTTCATCTTCAGTTGCAGTACTCCCATCTGCCCAAGAATGTCCATGCAGACGAGATGATATCTTATTGGTTGAGAACCACCCGTGCGTTGCAGTACTGGATATGCAGTCCGTTAAAGTGGACTACAAGTCGAACTACAATGATTCATGCATTACTTTAAAAAAAAAAAATTGGAACATGTGATATATGGTCTATATCCTTGTACCACATAGGCTAATCCAGAAACGTTTCAGCTCATTTTAGAAATCAGATTTCAAGAAATAGTCTCCGAAGCCCATTCTATTCTTCCAAAGGGAATTTACTTCCGAAACCAGACTCCACCCACGACTGACGTACTCACTTGAGCCGAAATGTTCCTGATAAACAAATATCAATTGATAGAAATAAGAAGATCAACTTCTAAAGTGTAACGTTATAGGCTAACTATAGGTAAAAGTCAGGCCAAACAGAAACATTAAACTAGCTAGCTAATAGGCTACAGTGAGAAATTGAAAATGAAAAATATAACGTGCCTAGCGACCAATTGACAGAGATAATTTTAGATAGGCCAAGCCTATTCAATTAACGTTATGTCTGTTCATCAAGCTTAGCCTACTAACGGCATTTACCCTCAGCACCACAGTGGCTATGTATTTTTTTCTGATATTAAAGGGTGCGCTGGCATAATTTTCTTTTTTGATAACAACCTCAAATTTCTCACTATATTCTCTCCCTTTTAGTGTTGTGAACAAAACATTTGCTCACTGTTTGTGAAGATTACACGGTAACTCACTTCACTCCTTAACTGAGGGTGTCATGGTTTCTCAGCCTGCTCTTCTCTTGTTAGCCACTTCCCTGGGAGCGCTCTTGTAGCATCTCTTCCTTTTGTTTTTGTTGTCCGTCTCGTGTTTTGGTTTTTCTTTCTGCTCAGTGTGTTCACCTGTTTAGCATTTCCTTTCATTATTTAAACCTTGCCTTTGTTTGACGCTTCCATATGGCTTTGGAGCATTTTGCGGGCTGATGTTGAACCCTAAGGTGACGAAGGACGACTGACCCGGAAGCTGAAGGGAGTACTGTGGTTTCTCGTGTGTAGGCTGGAGTTTGTTGGTTTGGCACGGCCGGGCTGTGACTGGACCAGGGATGGCGGGTAGTAGTGGGGGAGGAAGAGAGGTGGAGGGTGGGATGGAGGTTCTGGAGGGCTGGGAGGTGAGTTTGGTTGGGAGGGGTAGAGGAAGGGGAGTTAGGTTAGAGGGGGTGAAGCCTGGTAGCGGTGTGAAGCGGAGTCGAGGTGGTAGTGGGGCTGGGTGTGACTACAGTTCGGCGGGGGAGGAGAGGGAAGTGCCGCCGGTACGGAAAAAGGTGAGTGAGGAGTTTAAAGTTGTGTTTGGCTTCAAGGGGGAGAGTGGTGTGGTGGATGTGAGCCCGGTAAAGTTGACGAATGGGTTGAAAGTGGCAATAGGGGAAATAGTGACGGCTACAGTCTTGCGAGATGGGAAGTTGTTAGTTGTATGTGCGGATACGAAACAAAGGGCGAAAGCGATGAAAGTGAAGCGTATATGTGGTAAGGAGGTGAGCGACTGTTGTGTGAGAGGGGTTAAGCCGCTATTAAGGGGTGTGATTACCGGGGTGCCTGTGTCGCAAGGCATGGATGAGTTAGGCGATAACGTTCGGGGAGGGTGTGTCAAGGACGCTATGAGGTTGAAGGGTCGGGGAGAAGGTTGATAGTTTGTTGGTATTGCTGAGGTTCGAGGGGGATGTCTTGCCTGAGAGAGTGACTGTGGGGTGTGTTAGGTTTTCTGTGAGGTCTTTCGTGCCGCCTCCTCTGCGGTGCTTTAAATGTCAGAGGTATGGACATATAGCTGCAGTGTGTAACGGGAAGGTGAGATGTGGGCGGTGTGGGGGTGAACATGAGTTTGCGAAATGTGTTGCAGGACAACAGGTTAAATGTGCTAATTGTGGAGGTGCACATAGTGTGAACTACGGGGGTTGTGAGGTGAGGAAGCGGGCGGAGGAAGTACAAAGGGTTAGGATGAGGGATGGTGGAACATATGCTGAGGCAGTAAGGAAGGTGAATGTGGTGGGGCGGGTGGAAGGGGCAGATGGGGGTGGGGTGGAGAGGCGGGGTCCTGGACGGGGTCGGGTGGAGGGACTGGTGGGGGGACAGGGGGTGGGTGGGGATACTCTCCTGGTAGACAAGATAAGTTTTGTGATGTTCATGGCTGATGTGGTAAACTGTTCTGCTCAGGCAAAAAGGAGACAAGGAACTGTCGTGGGAAAGGGTCCAGGAGGATTTGAACAGGGAACAGCTAAGTCAGGAATCAGTATGTCAGGAAGGTTAGTGATAATGTTTTTCCTTCTTCAGTGGAATGCTAGGAGTTTGGTAGCGAATGGGCAGGAATTCAAGGGTTTTATTAGGGACATGTTGTGCAAGCCTGATGTGATATGTATTCAGGAGACATAGCTTAAGCCTTGTTTGGATTTTGTATTGCATAGATACGAGTGTTATCGAAGGGATAGGGGGAGAGGGGGTGGGGGAGGGTGTGCTACGTTTGTGAAGCGGGGTGTACAGAGTAGGGTACTTTCATTAGGGGGTGATATGGAGTATGTTGTGGTGGAGGTGTGGTTGAAGGAGGTGAGTATGGTGGTGGTGAACTTCTATAATCCTTGTCTCAGATTGGAGTTGTCTTTGTTGGAGGGTGTGGTTGGGCGTGATGATCGGAGGGTGATGTGGTGTGGGGATTTCAATGCTCATAGTACGTTGTGGGGGGGTAATAGGACTGATGGGAATGGGCTGGTGGTAGAGGACTTGATGGATGCGAGGGGGTTAGTGTGCCTTAATGACGGTAGGGGCACTAGGATTGACTTTAGTACAGGGACAGCATCAGTTTTGGACCTTACTTTGGTGTCGGAGGCGTTGGCTGGGATTTGCTCCTGGAAGGTGTGGGAGGAGTCTATGGTGGGGAGTGATCCCTATCCGGTGATGTGTGAAATGGGTTTGGAGTCAGCCGGGGTGATAGGGTACGGTTTAGTCAGGTGGGTATTTGGCAAGGCGGACTGGGGTAGGTTCCGGGTAATGAGTGAAGAGGGTTTGGCACTGGTTGGGGTGGGGCAGGGTGTTGATGTACTTAATGAGGAGGTTCATGCGGCGATATTGGGGGCTGCGGAGCAATCTGTCCCTAAGAGGTCTGGGAGGAGAAGGAGGAGGGCGGTGCCATGGTGGACAGAGGGATGCAAGGAGGCTGTGGCGGATAGGAATAGGGCGTTCAGGGTTTTGAAGAGAATGCATAATTTTCAACATCTAGTGTAGTTTAAGAGGTTGCAGGCACTGGTCAGGAGGGTGGTTAAGGAGGCTTATTGGAGGGGGTATTGTGGGACAATAGGGAGGAGCACGCCGGTCTGGGAGGTCTGGGGTATGATTAAGCGGATGAGCGGGGTGAGGAGGGAGTGGAATTATCCAGTGCTGGATAATGGAGTGGGGACAGCTGTGAGTGATGTGGAAAAGGCTGAGATGCTGGCCAAAGCCTTTGTTCAGGTACATAGCTCAAGTAATATGACGGCGGAGGGGAGGAGTGGGAGAGAGGGGACTAGGGTGGCGAATATAGGGGTGTTGGGCGTGAGGGAAGGGAGGGATGATGTGATGGATGCTCCGTTTACGTTGGCGGAGGTCAGGACGGCAGTTAGTAGAGCTGGGTTGACGTCCCCGGGGAGGGATGAGGTGTGTTACATGATGTTGGCACATCTTAGTGATGTGGCACTGGGGGTGGTGCTGAGGCTATTTAATGAAGTGTGGGCAAAAGGGACATTGCCAGGCAGTTGGAAGCAGGCGGTGGTGGTGCCGGTGAGGAAGCCGGGGAAGGACCCTATGAAGCCGGGAAGTTATAAGCCGATAGCATTGAAGTCTCATATGAGTAAAACAATGGAGCGTATGGTAGCTGAGAGGCTGTCATTCTACCTTGAGACGGGGGGGAGGGGGGTATATGTCACCATGTCAGAGTGGTTTCAGGAAGGGTAGGGGTACAATGGACCCTGTGTTGTGCCTGGAGTTGGAGGTGAGGAAGGCACAGGTAAACAAGGAGGTGGTGGTGGCAGTGTTTTTTGATGTGGAGAAGGCGTATGATATGATGCGGAGGGAGGGTCTTTTGATCAAGCTGGATGGGATGGGAGTGGGCGGAAGGGTGTTTAATTGGGTGAAGGATTTCCTGACTTGTCATTCTATTCAAGTGCGGGTGGGCAGGGGGTATTCTGGGTGGTATGTTGTGGAAAATGGTACCCCTCAGGAGAGTGTGATTAGTCCTCTACTGTTTTCTGTAATGATTGATGATGTGTTCTCCGGAATCCGACAGGATATTGGGAGGTCTCTATTTGCAGATGATGGGGCTCTGTGGAAGAGGGGGAGAAATATGGGGCATACAGTCAAGAGAGTTCAGGAAGCAATTGACGGGGTTGAGGAATAGTCCTTGAAATGGGGGTTCAGGTTTTCGGTGGAGAAGACCCAGTCACTTTCTTTTAGTGACTGGGTCACTTGAAGGAGGAAGGTGGGTCGGGGAGTCGGGCTGAATTTATATGGGAGTGAATTGGGAAGAGTGGGGTCCTTTAGGTTTCTGGGGGTATGGTTTGATTCTCAACTTACTTGGGCGGTGCATGTGGAGGCAGTGGTGAATAAATGTAAGAAAGTAATTAATGTAATGAGGTATCTAGCGGGGTTGGGTTGGGGAGCGGATAGGTCTGCGTTACGGGCTGTGTATGTGGGGTTAATTAGATCGGTGATGGATTATGGGAGCGTGGCATATGGATCTGCGTCTGCCACTGTGTTGGGGAGGCTGGATGTGGTGCAGACACAGGCTTTGAGGATTTGTTGTGGGGCTTATCGCACCACTCCTGTGCCGGCTCTACAGGTTGAGGTGGGCTCTGCTGGCGATGAGCTATTGGGTGTCTTTGAGGGGGCATGGGGAGAATCACCCGACGAAGGGTATTTTGGGGGAATGCTGGGAGCAGGGTAGGAGGAGGATGAATAGTTTTGCTTGGGTGGGGGATAGTCAGGCTAGGGAGATGGGCTTATGGGGACGGGAGTACAGTCCAACGGTGGTGTTTCCGGCGGTGCCGCCGTGGTTGTTGCCACAGCCGGAGGTGGATCTGGAGCTGTTGAAGGGGGTGGGCGGAGGGGTGGTGTCCCGTCGGGAACAGGTATGTGAATATCTACAGAAGTGTTTTTATGGTCATATAAAAGTGTTTACTGATGGGTCGAAGGATCCGGTGACAGAGAGGGTGGGGTGCGCCTTTGCTGTGCCGGAGTTTGGGGTGGTGGTGGGGAGGAGAGTGACTGATCAGCTGTCGGTGTATACGGGAGAAATGGTGGCAATTGTTCTAGCACTGCAGTGGGTGGAGGAGGTGAGACCTGAGGTTAGTAGTGTGTTCGGACTCCAGTGCTGTGTTGGAGAGTTTAAAGGGTTTGCGCTCCAGGTGTAGGCCGGATCTGATTTGTGTAACAGGCTTTGTTTAGGTTGCAAAGGATGGGACTGGTGATTAGGTTTGTGTGGGTGCCGGCGCATGTGGCGGTAGAGGGCAATGAGATGGCTGATGCCTTGGCTAGGAGGGCGGTTGGGAAGGCCGATGTTGAGGTGGGTGTGAAGATGGGTAGGGCGGAGGCAAATACTGTTATTAAGGAGAGGGTGAAATGGATGTGGCAGGAGGGATAGGACCGGGAGGACAGAGGTAGGCATTTGTATAGGGTGCAGCAGACAGTGGGTAGGGTCAGGCCTGGGGGGAGGTGTAGGAGGGAGGAGACAATAATAACAAGGCTTCGGGTGGGGCATGCGGGATTGAATGGGGTTTTAAGATTAATAAAGAAACATCCGGATGGGCGGTGCGGGTATTGTAAGAAGGAGGAGACGGTGGAGCATGTGCTGATGGAGTGCGGGAGATATGGGCGGATGGTATCACGAATGAGGGAAAGTGGGGTGGTGTTCGAGATGGGGTTCTTAGATAGACAATCTGGGGACGGGGGATATAGGCACCTATTTAGGTTTTTGAGGGAAAAGGGGTTTGTTTGAAATGGTTTAGAGGCTTCTGTTTGTTTCTTTATTAATTTACTTTAAGAGTTTTTTTTTACCTTTTGTTTGTATTCTTGGTGATAGTTGGGTGGTTTAATTTGTTTTGTTGGATGTTTTGTTTTGTTTGGTTTTGGGTTTAGTGGGTAGTCAGCTGGTCGGGTTTGTTTTGGGAGTGGGTTGGGTCCCTGGTCCATACTCCAGTTCGGTAGGTGGCGGTAAAGCTCCTGATGTTGGTTGCAGACCGCCAAAAAACAAATAAGAAGAAGAAGAAGAAGAAGACGCTTCCATATTGCCATTGATTTGACAAGGAAAGCCGGTAATTCACGGTATAGGACTAACAGTTTGTTACGACCGTATCACGTCATCGTGTTGTCGTTACACGGGACTTGTTGCAGGTGTCTAAGAGTTTATTAGAAACTTAGCATAGGCTATTCTACACCCTTGTCTGGCCCTTTGCGTAACCTCTGTCTCCCTGTATTAGACAGATTGTCTTCGCCTTCTTTTCTTCTTGTTTGTGTTTTTCGGCTCCCTCGTTGTGAGCTATAGGACTTTCTTTATTTGCTTTGAGTTTGGTAGCGGAATCTCTCGTGGTAAAGAGAGTTTATTATTTTCGTATTGTACTTAATTCCCTGTTTGCTGGTTTTCCCCCCACCTTGTGGTGTTCTTTAAGAACACTTAACCCTGACAGAGGGACTTGGTATTTTACTTAAAATGTGGAAAACATTTTGAAATGTTTCCATTCCAGATGATGTTGTACTGTATATAGTTTGATATGAAAAAATAACTTCAGAATATGAATAGAAATGCAAGGGATTATTTAAGACTTGAGCACAATATTTAGCTTTTGTGAAGTTTGATTTAAATTTCTCTAAAAGACTGCGAGACTCATCACACTGCAAACTATACTGCACAATACATAAATATTACTAGTATCTATCATTTCATTTCATTTTTACTAGTAAGAGATTGAAAAATTGCAATTGAATTATATGGGGCTCTATTTGCTTTTGACTAGTAACTATTCCAATAGTGACTAGTATCTATTTCAGTTTTACTAGTAACTATTCATTAGATACTAGTTATTATTCTTTAGTGACTAGTAACTATTCCGATAGTTACTACATTACATTACATTACATTATAGACATTTAGCGGACGCTCTTATCCAGAGCGACGTACATAGTGCATTTCCGAACTAGTAACAAGTGCGTTAAAACAAACACGAATCTAAGCACTAGGCGCAGTCAGTATGATTGGGAATTATTTATTTATTTATTTATTTTTTTGGGGGGGGGTGGGGGGAAACTACACAATTCTGATAACAATAGTCACAAGGAGGTAGGGAGGGGTGGAGAGAGGTGCAGCTTGAAGAGGTGAGTCTGGCTAGAGTGATTGTGCAGGAATGGTTCTATAAATTTGGAGTGCCAAGTAGGATCCACTCGGACTAAGGCAGAAATTTTGAGAGTACTTTAATACAACAGCTGTGCAATCTGTATGGCATCCAAAAGACACGTACCACACCTTCACCCTCAAGGAAACAGGCAGTGTGAACGATTTAATAGAACTTTGCATGATTTGTTGCGCACGCTACCCTTAACTAAAAAGAGAGAGTGGACAGAACATCTCCCACAGGTTACCTTCGCCTATAAAACTATGGTCCATCAAATGACAGGAGAGTCCCCCTTCTTCCTGATGTTTAGCCAGGAACCTCAGTTACCCATTGACTTATTATTGGGGAGAGCAAGAGAACCTGTACCGAGGGGGTTGTGGAATGGGTACAGGAACACCAGCGCCGGCTGCAGGTAGCCTATGAGGGGGCAAGAGAAAGGTTGAAGATGGCAGTACAACGCAGAAAGGCTAGGCATGATAACCGGGTGGGGAATGTTGAATTGCAGGAAAATTAGTATGTCTACCTGAAGGACTATAGTGTAAGGGGAAGGAACAAGATTCAAGATTTGTGGAGCCCCACTGTGTACAGGGCACTGAAGGCACCAGAAGATGGAGGACGTGTATACACTGTGGCACCAGTTGATGACCTTCAACAGGTAAAACAGGTGCACAGAACAATGTTAAAAGCAGTCCCTACAAACCTGGCCCCCTGATGTGTTGGTGCCAATGGAGGACCCCATGGAGGAAGGATTGCAACTGAGACTTTGGCACAAGCAGCACCCACCTTGCCACCTAATCCACCTTGTGTATTCCCAGTGTCTTCCAGGCATTATTTGAGCGCAAGCAGAGTTCCACTTCGAAGAATAACCCGAACCACTGCAGGGAGACATACCAATATTCATCATCTACCAGAGACAACAGTGGGGAGAGCAGGGGGGTCTGCACAGTCCCAGGTGCCTGGTTCCAGCAGTATGCTTTCCGCTATGTTTAGGCCTTGGAGTTAGTTTATTTTATCATCGGGACGACGATACAAAATCTAGGGGTAGATTGTAGCAGGGCTATCTGGTTGGATAGTTGTTGCTTGGGTGAGAAGGCATTCAGCTCCCCGGTTGGCTGACCGACAAACCAATTATGTCAACAGCCTATAAATAGGCTGCAGTAGCCAGGTAAGGAGAAAGGTCTTACCTGTTGCAGTTCCGGGTTTTCCATTAGGCATGCTGCTGCCCTCTGTTGTGAAGGTAGGCCGGTAGTTCCATGTTGATGCATAATGATTGTACTGATCCCAGGTAAACTGATGAGTGTTGTTCATTATAGGTTCCTGTAGATGGGCTGGTGGCGCAAGAGACTGCTATAATTCAGACTTAAGGTATTTTTATTAGCTGGGTACTGTGACCACAGAGAAACATTTAGCTTTCATGATAGTACTAAGATAAATAAGTATTCAAGTATAATTGACATGTTGGATTAGGTGCACATGGATTATCCCTACGGTTATTTTATTGGTAACATTGCGAAAGTGGTCTGTTTCTGAGACTGTAATGGACGATAGGAGCCTACGATATAAGGCGCTATTGCTACCTAGTTGTAACTTTTATTTTATTTTTTTATAGGACATTGCTGGCTGCTGTTTTACCTATACCACTCCCTGTGATCTGCACTGAGTTTAACGGAGTCATAACCACATAGCTGGCTATACATTGGGTGGGCGGCCTAAAGATTTGCCGCAGTGAACCGCTATTATTTTATCCCTGTGTTGTATTTATTATTGTATGTTATGGTGGTTATCCACCAGTCTTTTAATTATTGATGTGAGATACGTGTGGGACTTGTGTCTCACTGACAAACTAACTGCGGATAGGTTGGGGCTTAGGTGCGCTAAACTGCCATTCTTATTTTCTTTGTTTTGTGCTGAAGGTCGAGATTTCGTGCTGGTGTAGCAGGGGGCAATAGCGCAAATCGGAAGGGGGACCTTTTATTCACTGCTTGCTGCGTATGTGTGTGTGGATATTATTGGGAAGATTTAAACCGCACGTACTCACTTGGCTTATTTCACCCTTTGCAGTACGTGTGTCTGACAGTCACAGTGTGTGCTTGTCCCTTTCCGGTAAGTTGCCCTTTCTCGCCGCGCCGCTCTCTTCCTCATACACTTCAGCAGCGCCCCTAACTGGCCTGGGGGAAGAACGGCCGTGGTTATTTTATTGTGTTTATTATAACCTGTGCTTATTGTATATTTGTGGGTGCTTTTATTACTTTGTTATTTGGTTTAATAAACTCTGTTTTATTGATTGAATCCATGTCTGTTTGCTTCATTTAATTGAAGGTGCCTGAGTAGGGAAGCATAAGTGCTCGGTGCATGGTAAAAGAACAAAACTATTTCCTTGGGTGAAATTCCCAAGGTGGCGTAGTCTAACTGACGTAGTACCCGCCACATTAGTAACTATTTCTGTTTTACTCCCCAGATAGCAAGGAAGTATTGAATCAACATTGATGTGTGAACATTCACTTTCTGATGGTAGCTCATGGTCACCGATGTATTAGGTTGAAATGGAAACATTGTATCATTGTAACAATTACAACCAAAGTCCTCATACTGATAAATAACATTGACTTTTGATCAGATTCAGGTGCGCTTTCATTTTCAAATAAAAAACCGTTAGAATTATCCATTGCCTGTTTCTGCGGTCGCTGCTGTACATGCTAGCACGCTTGTATATGTGTAGCCTATGTTGCGTGGTAGGCTATATCAAACGCAGCGTAAAACGTAGCCTACAATATTAGGTTGAGTAACGCGGTGCTAATTTTGAAAATGTAAATTAATATTATTACACGCATTTATATAGTAGCTAATGCGTTATATTACCGTGTTACCTGTGTTCTGAAAAATATACTGTAGATGATTCATTATTTATATATAATTATATATCATACTGTAGGACCAACTATATGAAAATGTGGTGTTAATATGACTATGTTTTTCTGTGGTAGGATGAATTGCACAAAAGGCCCATATGTGCACAACAGCACATATTCAAGGCCTCAAATTCAAGGGCAGATACTCACGCCGGAAAATAAGCTCATTATTTGTATCAAAGTGTGGTCAATGAACAATTGTCCCAAGCTAGGCACACAGTATGAGCTCATCTCGACACCTGTAAATCGAGGACGTATACACACACCCACATGCAGGGAAATTGAAGGAAAAACTCGCTCTCAGCGGAAACAGACATATTGCGATACACTCCATAAATTTCCCATGGCGAATTTTAGTTATCTAAAAAAAAGCAGGCAATGGACCCATTCATTCACACACACAGACACACACACACACACATGGGCAACCAACTGAATGCTTCTAGCCCGTCTGAAGAGATAGCATGAATTACTCCCTAAACATTCCCTGTTAAAACGTCCGGCTCCCTAGCCTTGGAAATGTGTGTGCGCAGTTTTGAGAAATGAATAGAGTTTATTAAATCCAAAGAAAGAATTTCTCTTTTCCTTCACAAACATTCAGTATAAAAGACAATAAATTACCAATAAGTTATCATGGTAGGTTTTTAAGATGTTGTCTTTGGTTTATAAAGCAACCACCTGTGGTAAATAGCATTTAAAAAGCTCAGAGCCAGTATTATTTAACCCATCAGAGATGTATGGAACTACTATGGTTAGACCATGGTCAGACTGCTTCTGATATAATTGTATTATGGTATTACATTAAAATTATTATATAAATAAATTCCAAGTGTAATGCTCAAATAAAACCAGCAGAGACTGCTGCAGACCATGAAAAAAGTAAAAACAGGAACCGGGGGAAAACCCCCCCTAGAAGAAGGGGAAGGTCAAAATACAATATAAAAGGTCAGCTGAATTTCATGGTGACTTAGGTATTGGGTATTTTTCCTGTGATTAACGGACCTGTTTTACGTCTTGTTGGTGAGCATGAAATTGACGGACTTAGACTGGACCGTGTGATTGAGTGTTTTTAACATATGTATGTTTAGCCGATCAGCCTGGGTATGTATATTCACGCAAGTTTTTTTACAATAAATTACGTTGTACCAGACTCTGGAATGTAGTGTCTATTTGGAAGAAAGTTTGAATTACGTGTAATGGGATGGTCCTGACCCCTCCCGACAGGGCGGTTGAAAGGATTGTTCGATTTATTATACTTCACCTGAAACTAATATTATATTTTCAAACTGGTTTGATTTTGTCTGGAGTCCTGGCTGACTTGCAGTGACGCATCGTTTTACTAGAATGTCAACAGCGCACAACAAACGCAACGAAAAACGGTTTGAAATTATCCATACTTCCGTAGCCTGTATAAATCTCGTATAAATCGTGTGATGTGCGACCCCCGAGTAATTCTCTGCCTTCCTAAAGTCGCCTAGTGTACTGTGCGCTGTATCGCGCAGCGATTTTTTTAAAAGACTCATTTGACAGTCGTTAGATGTGAGCTGCTCTCCCCGGACAGGATTTTGTAAAGATTTAAAAGTCGTTTAGTGTGTGCTTGGCTTAAGTAGCATTGTTTCAGGTTAGGCTCTGTTCTGTCCATCCTTTAAGTGTGGTGTATTGTGTCTTGTCTTATATCGTCTGTGTAGTAAACTATTTTTGGTATTGTAATATGACATTTGCTCTTTCTGGTTAGTGTTTTTTGTGTGTTATTATTAGTGTGTTCAGCGGGTTATTATAACTCCGACAAACTTTGTGACGTAACAATGGTTACAATGTGTAGATTATGAAGATGGAATTAACAAAAATGAAGAGTAGACAAATACAGGCAGTACTACAACCTGTAGGTTTTACTTGTTTATTTGTGAGAAAGTCGCCCACTCAAAAGCTTTTGGACGAAGTTGAATCCCTATGGTTGAATCAAATATGTGAAGGGATCATATTTGGTCACAGTCTATGTGTCTGTTTTTTTAACGGTCTATAGCCTAATGCAGTGTTTTTCAACCTTTTTTGAGCCAAGGCACATTTTTTGCATTAAAAATAATCCTGAGTCACACCACCAACCAAAAGTGTTACTAATTAAGTGAAGTTAATAGGATAAGATAATTTCCCACGGCACACCTGACGATCTCTCACGGCACACTAGTGTGCCGCGGCACACTAGTGTGCCGCGGCACAGTGGTTGAAAATCACTGGCCTAATGGTCTTGCACTTCAGTGGCGCTCGCGTTTACTTATTCTTGTGATTTGACTGATATGCACTCCAAAACTTTTTGTTTTTGTGTTTTTTTCTTTTTGTATGTTTGCATGTTGCACTTCAGAGCTGCAAGTTTTTGTTTTTTTTTCTTGTTTTTGCATTTGGCACTTCAGCTGCGTTATCTGCACTTCAGAGCCGAAAGTATTTGTGTTTTCTTCTTGTTTTTGCGTTTTGCACTTCAGAGCCACTGTACTATCCGGTTATGATATAACGTTGTGCTCATAACATTTATGGGGCGTTCAGGGACGTTCCTGCAACGTCTGTTACTGGTTACAATATAACGTCATGTAATGAATGTCTGGGGGACTTTACTAGAACGTCCTGGGAACGTTCTCTGTGACTTCCACATAACGTTTAGAAAACCCTACAAAAAGACGTCAAGACGACGTCCTGATGACATTTAGAGACGTTCAGGTGACGTCCTGGGGACCTAATTTTGTTAGCTGGGTAGTTGTGAAATGCACAATATAAATAAATATTGATTTGATGTAGCCTACGCACTTTCTGACAATTTAAAAATGTTAATGCAAATCCATTTCATATAAAATTTCTTGCCCTCTACGACACAACCCTGCCATAATTTAAATGAAAATGAAAAACCACACTTGCATTAGCAGTTTTGTATTGTAATTGCATGATCCATGACAAAAAGGAAATGATAATTAAATTTGCCATTTAACATATAATTTTCATGCTTTTGCGGCACAAGGGCAGGGGTGTAAAAACTACCCAGAAATTATACTTAAGTGAAAGTATGGGTACTGTCTCAAAATCTTACTCAAGTAAAAGTCAGAGTATCTGGCTAAAATACACTTGAGTAAAAGTCAAAAAGTTCCTACTTTTAAATGTACTTAAGTACTAAAAAGTAAAAACTTTTTTTATTGCAAGGGATAGACCAAAGCTCTCAAACTCATTCCATCGTGGGCCAAGTGTATACAAGTTTTCGTTTTAACTACACATTGCACCAGGTGAGCTAATTACTGAAATCATCAGCTGGTGTTTATGCGAGGCTGGAATGAAACCCAGCATACACTCGCTCGGCCCACAATGGAATGAGTTCTGCGATAGACAATGCTGAATTTAAAGAACAGAGGACACTTTTTGCATAAAAATTATTTAATGCACTTCTCGAATTTGAAAAAACATGTTGAGGTAAACTAACATGGACGGCATTCACATCACAGCATCCAGTTGTAAAGTTGGCCAAACTACAGCCTTGGAAAAAATTAAGGGTTTAGTTCAGTTTTTTTTATACGTGGGTTCGACATTGCACATCCTAAGGTTCTTGTCAAATAGTTGAAAATATTTTTTAAATCGGCACTGGTTATGTGATGTGGCTGGGTCGGAGGACCAGACGCGCCCGTGAGGGGGATCACAAAGTACCCACAAACGTGGAGTACCACTAATATAGGGGACAGGAATAAGAGCTCCGCGAGCTGAGCAGAGAGAAATAAAGAACGGGAGAGAAACTCCCGGCTTAGAGCCAAACAAATAGCAACTAAGAAAAGAGGGCGAAAGACTCGAAGACTCGAGTATGAAAGTGAAATAAACAAACAGGACAAAACTCCCGGCGTATAGCCAAACAAATAACAACCCAAAAAAAGAGGGCGATAGGCTCGAAGACTGAGCAGAATAAAAAGGAAGAGACCTCTAGCTCAGCGAACTAAGCATGAGCAATACACAGAAAAAACAGGAAGAATAGTAAAAAAGGCACTGCCTCCATGAGACAGGAGGGGAAACTAAAAGCAAGGAACGAAAAGTGTAAACGACAGAAAACAAACTACTAAAAGGAATACCTACAACACTAAGGCAAGACCCGCGTTACTTTTGAAACAAAAGCAAAGTGGTCGTCCGAACCTATACCTGTGTACCTGGCTTTACGTGGCAAAGCGAGACGCAAAAGCCCCAAATAGCGGAAGTGCGGGGCTTATAGTACAGCGCACACCTGCAACTCGTAAAGAAATTAACCCCGCATAGGGGGAGACATGGTCGGAGCGCCCTCTAGCGGCCAAAACCGACTACCCGAAAAGAGAGAACGCAGGCTGGGCCCCATGACAAGTTAGTGGTTAATGAAAATATCCACTGAAAGCTTGTTAGCATTTTGTAGAAATGGTAATGGTAACAAATGGGTTCAGCTCGCCAGTTTACCAAACCAGATACTGGCTAGCTGACCCCATTCGCTTCCACTAGCATTGCTACAAAATGTTAACAATCTTCCAGTAGACATTTTTCAGTAACCATAGTGCAGATTTTAAAATGGTTTTCAACTATTTGACCTGATTAAGTAGTGTCAAGTGTGCTGTTGGTGGAATTTAACAAAACAAATACATGGGATGCCTAGAAGACAGGTTTAGGAACCAGTGCCATAGAAAAATGCACATAAAAAGAATTGCTCACAACACCAGAACATTCCTTCACACAGCTTTGTCCACAGTGGCCTGAGACACATGCTTGGTTGGTAAGCTGTTCACCTTCAGTTGCTTGCTGCTGGAGGTGTGACTGGTCTCCACCTTTCTTTTCTGTGAAGTAGAGGTCAGTTTGGAATAATTCTTCAGCTGATGTGGGTGTTTTTTCTACAAAACAAAAAGAAAACATTTTTAAACACTTTAAATTAAAGTTACTTTAATGGTCACACCAAGAAAAAAAACCATTACGTTTAGTTTTCTTAGCTTTTTTTTGTCTAGCACAAGAGTGTCAAACTCATTCAATTTTGGTCCGAGTGCATGCTGGTTTGTGTTTCAACCTATACCATACACCTGCTGATTTGACTAATTAGCTCACCTCCGCAACCAAGAAGGTGCACTAATTAGTGAAATCAGCTGGTGCAATCCATACTCTGCCCAAAATTGAATGAGTTTGATACCCCTGGTCTACCATTCTTTGAAAGGATTTTAAAAATGTACCTATATGACTTCAGTAATATCACTGAAACTGTAAGAGATGCATGCTCTTTAAAAACACAGAGTCATATAAATGTTTGTGCATATACTTAATCTGAGCCATAAATATGTCTCAATCATGTTGAGACATCAATTGAGACTCAATCAGTTTGTACCATAATCTTTTCAACAAGATATTGTGAGTCAAAATGTAGTCTACCTAATGTTACTGACTGGTTGAGAAAACCATTAAGCCTAAACTAAGGGTTATGCAACTCCTCTACATTTAGCTAGCTACATATGAACATATAACTTCATTAGCTAAATGCTTCTCAAGAATCATTAATGCATCCAACAATGTAAGAGGGAGAGTGTGTTAACCCAAGTCACACTACAGTATTAGATTAGTTAGGGTGACCAGACGTCCTCTTTTTCCCGGACATTTCTTCTTTTTGGGACAAAAAATATCCGTCCAGGCGGGATTTATAAATTCCTAAAATGTCTGTTTAGGATTTCCTTGTTCCATAGACCATATATAAACAAAAAATAGCCTAGTCTTATGTTCGTAACGCCCGTCTAACCCGGTTCTCTTTTTTTGAAATCCAAAATATGGTCACCCTAGATAAGTGTACTTAGTACTTAGCTACCAAGCTAGCTAGCTAACGTGTGTTATCATATGGGCGGCTAGGGGCTAGCCAACTTTGCTAGCTAACATTAGCAAGGACAAATCCTAAAAATGTCGTCCTGCTAACTAAGCTAACGTTAGCTAGAATTTGATTTGTTGGTTAGCTAAGTTAATCTTCTTAATGACGTTAACATTACTGGAATCGATAATGTTATCTACGTTAGCAAAACTAACTTAATGATGTGCTAGCTACGTTAGTAAAGAAAAATAAAGCAGCTAACGTTAGCTAGCTAGCAAACTCACCTCGACATGTTTCTTTCGATGGAGAATTTTTGAAGGCAGAAATTTCATGTGATGAAAAGGCAAAGGAGGCAAAGGAGACACTTCATTCTATAAGAATCAATGTTGACTGCGGCCAAAGAGAACATATCATGGCGATAGGGCCTTGGTTGCTTATCTTGTCCGTCCGCACTAGAGCGCTGCACAGGAATGCGGACAGCGGTATTTTGTTTGGGGACAAAATAAAAAATATTCCCGCGGTGACAGAGATGGGCTTTACGGTGTTCCCGCAGGAACGACAATGACATGTATGTTAGCACCAACGGTAACGGTCATCAGATATTATGGTCATTATTGAGTTGCACTGGTAACAGTGACAAAATCGTCTGCCAATAATGAAGATGCAAAAGGCTGAGCTCTCGTGATGGAACCAGTGGTCTCACATTAATGCATGCTCGGTGCTCAGATTAAACACATCCAGTAGCGCATCGCTGATGTCCTGGGTTTCATTTTAAGGAAGCTAGAGCGAAATGACAAACGCAATCGTTCACATGAGTGCGACAAATTAGGTAATATGTTATTTAATCGTTATTTAATTAGTTATGTGCAGGTTATTATTATTATAAATGTCTCTGAAGTGTCAGCTATGATTTAAAACATCCCTTTCTATCTATGCTTTTGTTTAATTTTAACAGATTGCACATTTTCTTATTGTCTGAAATATGAGCAATAAAGTGCTACCAATATTTTGCATGCACAATGACCTACATAAACAGGGGGTCATACAAAGAGTTTAATTGGAAAAATCTAAATAATTGTAACGATAAGAAAAGATATAAATAAACATTTCAGCATGACATTACATTCTATATGGTTTGGAAATCTTGTTACATTTTACTGTACTGTTTCCATAGATACATTTTCAGCAGAGGTTTCTCGAAGAAAACAGGCGAAGCAATGCTTCACAAAAAAAAGGGGTGAAAAAGAACATGCATATCACACACACAACATAGGCTTTCTTTAATATTGAATCATCACCGACTTTCCCTTGTGAAGCTAAAAAAAAGTGCTTAGATTCAAAATGGCCTTGTATCTTATATAGTTCTGTGCTTGTATCGTGAAAAACAGCGCCACCCTTAGACATTTAAAAGGAACTTCAGTGAGGCAGTGTCTGACTGCTTCACTTGACCATTGAAAATCAATGGGGGACTTAACATAATTGTGGATTATGACGCGTTTTAGAGCCCACCCGTGAAGCAATGCCTCACTAAAGTGTTCAATAGAGTTCCAATCATGCGTGTTCTTGTGCGTGCTCTTGTCCTGATGATTGACATAATGACTAACCATTCAGAACGAGAGAGAAATGATTACATTTTTATGGTTGTGGCTGTTACGTCCGCCTCCGCCCTTCCAGTTCACCTTCACTTATGTTCTCCGTGTTTACCCTCATTCCCCTCATTTCGTGACAGTTCTTTCATGTTTCGTGTTTGTCTTCCGTGCGTGTGCAGTTTGGGCGTGGTCTTCCCTCTCGTTATTTTCATTATCCTTCATTCAATCACCCGCATTTCCCACTTACATTCCACACGCTGTTAATCACTCTAGCATACATTCTCACGCTGCACTCACTCATTGAAATGTTTGGACTCAGAAAACCCAATTGCAGACAGGATAAGGCAAAGAACGTAGTTTATTTCCAGTCCAGATCAAAAAGCCAGGTAATCAAATCAAATCAATCAAACCAAATCAAAAGTCAGGAGAATAGTTAGGAATCCAAAAAATCTGAACCAGGAAATCACAGGCAACGGTACAAAAACGGCAGGCAAAGGCAAAGTCACAAAACAATCAAAGTCAAAACAACAAAAGCAAACAAACAGAATCGAAGGGCAAACACGGAGTCGGAAAACGGAAGGGTGTTTCAGGAATCTTGATAAATCACTGGCTTTACTGTCACAGGCTCAGGAAATACGATCAACGTTCTGACAAGGATGAAGCAGAAATGTGGGTCTTAAATACACATAGGAAAGGGAGGGGTAACAAACAACGTGAGGTTAACACATTAGGGAAACAATAATTAAATCGTGAGAAAATAACGAAAACATGGAAGGGACTCGGAAACATGCATGACAAACAACGGGCTCGAGTAGGAGCGGAGTGTGCACAGTAATCAGGGGAGGTGAGATCTAAGTACAAACAGCTGTGGCAAGTTAAACAGGTGGTGGAGGTCAAACTGGGGAAAACGGAAGCTAAAGCAATTATTAAGCAGCAGGTGAAGAGGAGGTGGCAGGCAGCATGGAATGCAGAACGGAGGGGCCGGGGTCTGTTCAAGTACACACCAGTGGTTGGGACCGTAGTGTATGGGGGTCGGAGTAGGACACAGGAGAGGGTCATCACGAGGCTGAGGTGTGGGCACGCGGGGTTAAATCGTTCACTTTTTCTGGTGGGGAAACATGCAACTGGGCGGTGTGATTACTGTGGAGAGGAGGAAACGGTGGAGCATGTGTTATTGTCGTGCAGGAAGTATGTTGGGGAGAGAGAGGTATTGCAGAGGGCTTTAGGTGGGGTTGGAGTGGGTAGTATTGGTGGGGTGTTGGCAAAGCGCTCAGGGGATCACAGCTGGGATC
This sequence comes from Ilyophis sp. 1 JC-2022, assembly GCA_022702515.1. Classification (NCBI taxonomy): domain Eukaryota; kingdom Metazoa; phylum Chordata; class Actinopteri; order Anguilliformes; family Synaphobranchidae; genus Ilyophis; species Ilyophis sp. 1 JC-2022. Next base: position 9,284,530 of record CM040402.1, read on the forward strand.
TATTGCTGGAATTTATGATGGTGACAAAATTGCTCCATAGGATCTGAGGAGTGGAATGTGAAGGGATAGGGGGTGGGGATCTAGTCCACACTCCAGACCAGTGGGTGGCGGTAATGCACCTTTCAGTTGTTTGCCAACCGCCAAAAAAAACAAAAGAAGAAGAAGAAGAAGTTAAACAGGTAGCTCAAGAGCAGTTAGAAATGCAGGTAGAAAAGATTAAGCGGGGAAGCTGGTTAAATGTTAGTATCTAACTATAAGACAGACAATTAGTTTGTTAGTATACATTTATGTTAATTGGTTTAGTAAAGTGCACGTAACTAATAAAGCACCCGAGTGATTGTTAGCACGAGTTAGTAATATATACAATTATACACTGGAAGGAAAGCAGGAAGTAGCAGAAAACGAGACTTCGGAAATACAGCGTTAACCCACGAAAACTCCCAAAGTCACCCCGAATAGTGCATGCACGAGACTGGGTAAACAAACACACAGATGAGACTCGGACAACCCACGAACAGAGGGGGATGTACAGATGAATGAAAAATAATAAATCCAGAATAAATAATGAAATAATTATACAAACAGACAGACAGACAGAAATACAGAACATAACACTCATTGCATTCATTGACATTCATTCATTATATTCCCTCTTTGTTTGCTGTCTCGTCGTGAGTTTGTACTCTAGTATTACGAGTTGTGTTTGTTTCCCTTGCTCTTTATACTCGTTAAGTCTAGCCAGTTTGTTGTTTAACCCCATGTCCAGTTTTGTTTCCTTGTACCCGCCAGCCTGCTATCTCTCAAGCCTGCATCACCTTCCCTGTTCCCGCTGCCTTGTCCTCCGGTTTGTCAGCTCCGCTCCAGCTTCCTCTGCACCCAGCCAGCCCTGCTAGTCCCAACCCCGTTTCCTGACCCTCATCCTGAGTATCACTTCCCCCTTCTCTGTGTAATAAAAGTGCTCCACGGAGCTTAAATCAAGTCTGTCTCCGAGTCCTGCTATTGGGTCTACTCCTGTGGAAGGAATCCTGACAGTGGCATTGTCAGTGGTGATTTGTAATATTTTCATTTTTTATTGTGTTGTAGTGTTAATAGCTAGCTAATTGCTAACGTTAGTTATTTAACTAACATTGTCTAATGTTAGCCTAAACTAGCTCACTTTTTGTAACATAGCTTTGGCCATTTTATTTGGCTGCATTTGAAAGAAAATGGAACCTGTGAATGTAAACATCCTGGATCGGATTTTGCGGGATTTATGTAACGTTATTGTCAATCCTTAAACTGTCAATCCTTAATAACGATTGCTAGTGAAGGCGGATGGGAGACCGAAGCCTCCTATCAATTTTATCCAGTGAGTGGGCTCGGTAAGTCAGAGCTTTAAAGTTAAATGCTCCTAGTGGCCTATGTCAAGGTGGATTAGTTACAGAAAGCTTGCTAACGGAATCGCATGTATTGCTGGCCATGTTTGTTGTTTAAAGGATAGCCTATAATTTATCCAACTGTGTTGCTACAGGAGTTGTTCAATGTTTGCGAGAGATGGCTTTCATGATTTAGGCTACGTAATTCAGGTCTGTTAAAATTTATGTAAAATCGAAGTAGCATGAGAATGAGAATGAGAATTTTATTGTTGAAGGTGCACGCATTACAAAATAACGTTAGTGCGGAAAACCGTGACATTCCTGAGAGGTTAATCGATGCGATTCTTGGGTCGTCGTAAACTGGCATTTAGGGCAATAACGAGAGTGAAAATTGGGATAACAGAGCAGGGAGTTGACTGAGCTACCTTTCTGCTATGACGTTCAGGCTGCACTCTTAAAGTCGCCCTCTGTGTTCTCCGGGATGTGAAACGGCCTATTCGCACTGGACTAGGGAATTAAAGCCCTATTCGCACTAGACTAGGATATTGGGCTACTTGCTGACCTCATAATTTAGGAATTAACCCTAGAAGAGTTTCATGTGGCGCATTCGCACAGGATAAACGCAGTCAGTATTTCACTCAAATTTACTTATGAAATCCCAGGGATTATGAACGGGTACGAATAAAAGTTTTTATATTCTATATTCTCAGTTTTTCTGCACATTTGCACATTGTATGCAAATTGGTGTGTTGAAGCTGGCTACAGAGTCGAATAGGCTACAATTCCTTTCAATTCAGCAGTAACATTTAAATAAATGTGTTATAACAACCGCACCCAAAATCTCAACTCGGAAAAGAAGAAAAGCGGGGGGAAAACAAGGAATCCTTGCTGAAGAAAAAATATCACCCCAAATGACTTGAGATGGCGATTCACACACGATTAATATTATCAGATGACCTGTTTTGTGCGAAATATGGTAGGTCATTTACGGTGGGGAATTTTGACAAATTACGGAAATGCAGATTCGCTTGGGATTAAGATCACAGACGACCTCCACAAATCCTCAAGTAATACTACTCCAGTGAATAGGGCATAATACGATTCAAAATGATCTGATCGAAGCCATTTCAGCTACGGTGCAGGTGGATTTGAGTATTTATCTATTGAATATGCATAGATGATGAAATAATCTGGCTGCTAATAAATGTGTGTACATAACTACTTGTCATTATATTCTATCTGGTGTTATTCATTTGATAGAAGCCAGCTCAATTTAAATGGTACAGCCATAGTGATGCAATATAAACCTGTTTTAAATAGGCCACCAGCTCTTTTCTGCCTACAGCTGGTCAGTTGACGTGGTCAGTGTTAAACAACTCAAAAATGGCCTAGCTCAACAGGTAAAGCAGGGTTTAGATTTTCACAGGTAGAAAAAAAATTGTGGGTTTGCTTCAGCAAAGATTCAGGTGAGCAGCCACCACTGGAAAATATGAAAATATGAATTGCTTCTGTTGCTCTAAAACATGCAAGGACAAATGTTTAAATTATGTGCACGCGGGGACGGGTGGGAATGGGGTTTGGGATGGTCGGGATGGGGACAGAATTTTGTCCCTGTGCAGCTCTATAATCCACGCCAACCATTTTGTCGTCCTCATCACTCATTATACTGTTGTTTGTGGCCAATCTGGCCATCTTCTGTAGCTTGTCACTCTGTCTATTCTTCTGATAGTAGGTGTCTAATCAAAAATCCCCGCTTTCTAGTCTTGCACAAGGACCAATCAGCATGGGTATGGGCGGGTTAATTTTACATTGTTGGGGAAACAAATATACTATGTAGGTCTGCATTTTAAATGTTAGGAGTAAAAAGTATGTTTTTTTTTCCAGAAATTTAATTGAGTAAAAGCATACAAACTTAATAATACTCGAGTAAAGTACAAATCCCCAAAAACAGTACTTAAGTATTGTAACGAAGTACAATTACTCAATAACTTTACACCCCTGCACAAGAGTAACATAATTCAAAAGCAATAGGCCTCAGAAGTCGTGTCGTCATTTCCTCCAGATTTGTTAGCATTTTCGAGACTTCCAAATCAATAAATAGACGGCCTATGGGAGAAATGAATTGGGTTTCCCCGAATAATGATAAAATAATGACATTTGGACGTTTGTTTGTATATGAAAAAAAATCTGTTATTTTAAAAAGCTAATTGCTAGCAGCTAAGTGGTTAGCACCATAGATATATATCACACAGTGAGCAAGTCTGTCCAAACAGAACCACAACAAAATCGTATTGATATAGAATAAGACTTAGTTTATTTGCAGATAAACCAGAATGAGAGAGCTCTTACCAGATCTCCCTCCCGAACAGAAAACACACAAGACATTTATAGATAATCCTTACTTATTTGCAGCAAGGGGTGGATTTCTAAACATTACAGAAAGACAGGGGGTGTTAATTTCCTGGTGTTTAGACTATAGATAACCCTTAGCCTTGCCACTAAGTCAGGAATGTTCCAACAGAAAAAACAAGAACATTCACTGCCTGTCTCCTGCAGAAATTAAATATAACAGACACAGAGAAAGCCTGCTTGGCCTTCTCACAGAGAGTATATGTTTAGTCACTTAATTCTATATAATTTAATTACTAATCATCAAAACTATAATAATGTGATTGTCTTTATGTTAATGCACACATATTGTAAAAACAGAAAATTCCTTCACAATTCCCTTCTTTTGTCATTCCATGACAACAACCAATTTCCTGATACAATCTACTTAATCAGTTAGTAAGTGATTCAGTTTAATACACAATAAATGATTACATGATTATAAAGATCATTACAATGGTAATGTGTGGATATGTGCGAATCGGCAGACTTGTGTGGGACTTGTGACTTGTACTCCCACTCCAGGTAACAGACCCTGTATAAACTTTGAACCCCCAGTCCAAAGCCGTCGTTCCCTAGGAACAGGATTACTATCCCAAAACCCTCTCTTTACCCTGTGCAGGCGACGTGTGGTGTGACTATATGTGGATAAGACAGGAATCACATATGTGGAATCATATTAGGCAATGAGGGCACACACTCCACTCCAGTCAGGGGGAGAGCAGTATAAACTGAATGCCCGCAGAGCCAGTACCAATCAGCTAACAGCCGGCTCCCAAGGCGAGAGGATGGCGCTGTTCCGGAACAGTTAGCAGTCTGTGTGCTATTCCAAGGTAATGAGATTTGCGTGTGACCAGTTCTTCCTGCATATATCAGTAACCATGTCAGGGTCATTTATACAGTGGCTAGAAGGGTTACTCAGACAGTCAAAACACTTATCGAGCTGTATGGGCAGACAGTCACAGAAAACCATTTTACATTGATCACTGTCTAATTGACCTAGCACATTAGAGCAGTTACCTATAACACATACTCCAAACTTCATACTATGTTTAAGTACGACTGGACCAGGCATTTTCCATGACACCCGTGGCCATGCTAGGTAATCTTTCAGGGAAAAACTATTTCTACTAATTACTGAAGAATGCAATCCTGACAGATTTAATGGCCCAGAGAAGTTAGCTTTATTCCACCGTTTTCCCATACCTGGGTGAACACTCAGTCCCATCAAACACATCGAGCGCTCGTCCTTCAGATTCTGCACCTGTAGAAGAGGGCCTGCTGTGGAATGAGGCATGTGAGAGCAAACATAACCAGACTGGTTAAAGTGCTGCTTTCCAGTCCACTCAGCATAACGCCACCAAGAGTTAGTCGCATAATGATGTCTCACAGTTCCTGGTGGCAGCCAAGCTTCATTCCCGGTGGTGGCATACCTTTTAGGTCTTAGTCATTACAGCTGTACCGCTTGGCTCACTGGTGTAGTTGTAGAGTGTCTCGTGTATCAGGATGATGGGCAGAATGATTATGAGGCTGATGAGGCCTAGCAGCAAGAGGCCTACCTCGAGGCTGCAGCCTGCTCTTCTGAAGGGGTTGTATCACTCTGTTTTCCTGCTGTGGTGTGGCATGTTGGGAGCTGATATTACCGTCACATGCTCCTTGAAGTGGTGGTTCTCTTTGAGTTTTTAAACTCCGTGAGAACTAAGTTGTCCTGCGCGTCGGTCGAGGTGGGTCTTTCACCCTTATCCCTCCTTTGGTGCTGGTGGAGCCCTTTTGCAGTGGCTGGCGTGAACCCAAGAGGCGCGACCTTCCACTCGCACGGCTGTGGGCGTGGTGAGTAGTACCTGGAAAGGGACCCTCCACCTAGGCTGGTGCCACTTCTTCCTTCTGAAGTCTTTTATCACCACCCAATCTCCTGGCTGTAGGTCGTGCAGAGGGCCGCTGGCTGGCTCTGGGAGAGCTACTTTAACCTGTTGGTGCACAGATCTCAGAACATTGGTTAGCCGAACTCAGTAACTTACCGATGTGAGTGTCAATGCAGGTGTCAGCTAGCTCTTTGTCCAGCATCAGTCCTGGGGTTCACATCCAGTCCTCATGGGCCGCCCTGTGATCACCTCATATGGAGACAACCTCGTAACGGCGTGGACCCTCCCCTGCATACCTGTAAGGACAATTGGCAGGGCCTGGACCCAATCCAGACCTGTCTCTGCCATTACTTTGGTTAACCGATTCTTAATGGTTCCATTTGCCCTATCTACCGCCCCCCCCCCTCCCCACTCTGAGGGTGGTAAGCACAATGGAATGACAGTTTCCTCAGGATCTCCCACCTAGGAACAAGCTTTGTTAGTAGGGCCTTCGCCACTGCTGCAACATCAGCTTTTCCTGTAGGAAAAACTTCAATCCATTTTCAAAACATATCAACGAACACCAAACAATATGTCTTAACCCTGCATGGGTGAAGTTCAATGAAATCCATCATAAGATATTCAAAAGGCTTCTGTGGAGTTAGAAAATCAGCTTGTGTCCCAGTGTCTGGACATGAAAGAGATCATTCCCCCTTTTTACACATGATCCAATCCATGTGTCAACTTAGCATAGTAAGGAAATAAAAAACGAGGTAAACAGGGTTTACCAGTGGGGCCTAGATTCAGCTCAAAAAATTTGAATATCATGAAAAAGTAATATTTTTTGTCACTCATTTCAGAAAGTGAAACTCATATATTATATAGATTCATTACACATAAAGTGAAATATTTAAAGCCTTTATTTCTTGTAATGTTGATGATTATGGCTTACAGCTAATGAAAACCCAAATTCAGTGTCTCATGGTGTCACACTCTAATCAGCTAATTAACTCAAAACACCTGCAAAGGTTTCCTGAACCTTTAAATGGTCTCTCAGTCTGGTTCAGTAGGCACAATCATGGGTAAGACTTGACAGATGTCCAGAAGACAGTCATTGACACCCTCCACAAGGAGGGTAAGCCACAAAAGGTCATTGCTAAAGAAGCTGGTTGTTCACAGAGTGCTGTATCCAAGCATATTCATAGAAAGTTGAGTGGAAAGAAAAAGTGTGGTAGGAAAAGGTGCACAAGCAACAGGGATAACCGCAGCCTTGAGAGGATTGTCAAGCAAAATCCATTCAAGAATTTGGGGGAGCTTCACAAGGAGTGGACTGAGGCTGGAGTCAGTGCATCAAGAGCCACCACGCACAGACGAATCCAGGACATGGGCTACAAATGTCGCATTCCTCGTGTCAAGCCACTCCTTAACCAGAGACAACGTCAGAAGCGTCTTACCTGGGCTAAGGAGAAAAAGAACTGGACTGTTGATCAGTGGTCCAAAGTCCTCTTTTCAGATGAAATGCTGATTTCATTCTCCAGCAGGACTTGGCACCTGCCCACACTGCCAAAAGTACCAAAAGCTGGTTCAATGACCATGGTATTAGTGTGCTTGATTGGCCAGGAAACTCGCCTGACCTGAACCCCATAGAGAATCTATGGGGTATTGTCAAGAGGAAAATGAGAGACACCAGACCCAACAATGCAGACGACCTGAAGGCCGCTATAAAAGCAACCTGGGCTTCCATTACACCTCAGCAGTGCCACAGGCTGATCGCCTCCATGCCACGCCGCATTGACGCAGTAATTCATGCAAAAGGAGCCCCAACCAAGTATTGAGTGCATAGAAATGAACATACTTTTCAGAAGGCTGACATTTCTGTTTAAAATATCCTTTTTTATTGATCTTATGTAATATTCTAATTTTCTGAGACACTGAATTTGGGTTTTCATTAGCTGTAAGCCATAATCATCAAAATTACAAGAAATAAAGGCTTGAAATATTTCGCTCTATGTGTAATGAATCTATATAATATATGAGTTTCACTTTCTGACATGAGTGACAAAAAATATTGAACTTTTTCACAATATTCAAATTTTTTGAGCTGCACCTGTAGTTTTCCCCGTAGGAGTGGGAAAGCCTCTGTGCTTCCAAAGTGTTCCAAAATCATGCACTACTCCAAAAGCATATCTGCTGTCAGTGAAAATATTTACAGTTTTACCTTCAGCCAAATGGCAGGCGCGTGTGAGAGCGAAAAGTTCAACAGCCTGCGCTGAGAGGTGGCCAGGAAGGCGGGCTGACTCCAGAACGTGATGATGCGTCACCACTGCGTAGCCAACCTGACTGTCTCCTGTGAGGGGACAGCGACTGGCAGAACCGTCAACAAAAATATCAAAGTCTGAATTTGAAAGGGGAGTGGTGGCGAGGTCAGGACGGGGAAAGAGAACTTGATTTAAAACATGAACACAGTTATGTGGCTCCCAATCCTCAGGAGTAGGTAGGAGTGTGGCTGGATTCAAAACGGTACGACGCTTGACTGTGACATTTGGTAAAAAGAGCAGCACATGTTGGTAGTGAAGCATTCGGGCTGGTGAGAAATGGGCAGTCTTTTGCTTTAGCAGAATGTCTACTACTGCATGAGGAACAAGAACAGTGAGAGGGCGATAAGCCACAAGTGATGCAGATAGCTGAAGCAGATAGCTGAAGCAGCTGCTGAAATAGAGCGCAAACAAGGAGGAAGACCCCTTGAAATGGCATTGAGTCTCTGAGAGTAGTATGCAACAGGCCTGTGTTTATCACCATGCTTTTGCAAAAGAACAGCAGACATATAACCTGCCTTCTCATCAACAGTCAAGAGAAAAGGTTTATTCATGTCAGGCAGGCCAAAAGTAGGGGAAGAAGCCAATTGTTGTTTCAATTTCTGAAAGGAAATCTCAGCAAGCTTTGTCCATGTAACCGTATCATTAGCAGAAAGATTGTGGCCTTGTGCCAAGTCCTGCAATGGTTGTGAGAGTTCTGCGTAATCAGCAATCCACTGTCTGCAGTACCCTGTCATGCCTCGAAAATACATTACTTGCTTTTTTGTTGAAGGTTTAGGGAGGTCAAGAATCGCCTGGATTCTGCCAGTCCCCAAAGACTTCCCTTCTGCAGAAATTGTGTGTCCTAAGTATGTAACAGTAGGTAAACCAAATAGCAATTTCTCCCGTTTAACTTTGTGGCCCTGTGTGGTTAAGAATGTGAGCAATTCAAGTGAATCTTGAATGCAGCTGTGCTCGTCTGGAGAGCAGACGAGGAGGTCGTCAACGTATTGAATCAAAGTACTTTAGCCTGAAGTAAACTGGAACTGTTCCAAGTTTTCTTGCAGCGCTGCTGAAAATACAGCAGGTGACTCAGCGTACCCCTGGGGTAGCCGAGACCAGGTATATCTTTTTGCTTTAAAAGTAAAAGCAAACCAATACTGGGAATCTACATCAACAGGAATACTAAAGAATGCATGTCCAGGGCGTGCTGTTGAACGGCGCTGTTTACAGCTCGTAAATCTTGCACAAAACGCCAAGACCATCAGGCTTTTTTACAGGCAAAATAGGGGTGTTGCATGGATAGTCAGGACAGGGAACCACCACACCAGCTTTTAGCAATGCATCAAACACGGGGACAATGCCGTCCTCTGCTTCTGGGCGTAGAGGATATAGACGTTTGCATGGTCTGTACTCAGATTTACAGGTTACTTGAAGTCGAGTAACTGCCCACAATTGAGAAGGAATTGCACTGAATTTCGAGTCTGACAGATGCAAATAGGAGTGTGTGTCACACAGCAACTTATGAATACTACAGACAGCTGTCAGAAAGTTTGTAAACTGGTGCGCAGTGACACGCAGAGAGGGAGAATATTTTGTCTTTTCCCAGTCTGTGGTGTTCAGACATAATTTCACCCATGGCCCTGTGTCCTCCCATTTTTTATTTGAGGCTTTGCACAGAGACACATTAGGTGCACTTCCCGCAATGGAATAGAATTGCTGTTGTGCTGAGCTCAATTGTACAGACAATGCACAGAAATCACAACCAACCAAAAACAATGCAGTATTCAGTGTAAAATCACCGTACCAGTTACTTTCAAATTCCCAATCTCTACCCCGACTGAAATGTACTGTTACATGCAGTTGTAATTCTGTCAGTCTGTTGCCACTACCTGTCCACTCACTTCCAGCCATTTGCATAGCTTTGGCTGTGACTAGTAATCTTTCCAAATACCACGCATAGAAAAACATTTCAGGATTTTCTGCCATAGCAGCTCTGTCAATTGTTCAACCGTCATCAGTACACTGTACAACTACACTGGATCCCTTTAAGGGTTGTTTCTTCTGACTTTTTCCCCCATAGAGTTCTATAGGAAAATTAGTCAGGAGAAATAACCCTTGCAGTGATCCATCCACATCTACTCCATATCTGGCAACAGAGTGATGGTTTGGGGCTCGTTCGATAGCTCAGACCTTTGATGACTTACAGCCATTTCGCCAGTCATGTGTTCCATACTGTACCAGTGTAATTTACAGCTGAATCAAGTCTCACCCCCCAATTCTCATAGAGATCCATTCAAATGCAGAGAGGTTATAGTATCGCTTGTAACAGTACCTGAAAATAAGATATCGAGAGTCTTTTGATGTTGATTGGTCACAGACTTCAGGAAGTAACAGCATGCAAAGGATATGCGACCAAATATTAAATATGATACTTTAAAAATATGTTAAAGCAAAGGGTATGAATACTTATGTAAATGAGAGATTTCAGTTTTCGATTTTTAATACATTTGCAAAAATTTCTTAAAACATGTTTTCACTTTGTCATTATGGGCTATTTTGTGTAGAATTTTGAGACAAAAAAATTAACTCAATCTATTGTAGAATATGTCTGTAATGTAATAAAACGTGGAGAAGGTGAAAGGGATATGCAGACTTTCCGGCTTGTCTGCAAAATTAACTCCTCTGCAAAAATGCCTCTTCTGTACTGGTCCGTGTACATCATTCACAATTACTGACAATACATGATACCACATTACCAAAATCTTTTCAGAGCTCAAGATAAATATATATATATTTTTATTTATTTGCCCATGGGTGGAAGCAGCATATAGCCTCCACAGTTTGAATCACTCAACAGAGTGACGAACCCGTCAGTCCCTAGTCAAACTTTTAAGTTGAGCGCCATACAGGCCTCGTTAAGTGCCATACAGGCCTCTTTCTACGTTTTGCCGTGGCCTCACCTGTGGTTCTTTTTCTAGGATTGCGTATTGATCACCCCAGACAGATGCCGTACTCTCTCGGGTCCGGTCGCCGCCGTCCTTCCTCTAGGTGACTGGTTACAGTTACCTCTCTCTGAGAAGGGTTGCGGTTTCGGGGTCCAAGACTCCCGGCAGTGTGCACTGTCTATGCCTTTCCTGACTTGAAAGGAATCTGTGTTGGAGAAAATCAAGTTAGCAATCCGATTATCGTCGCCAATTATTGTCGTGGAAATTCTCCCTTTTACACACAGTGAGCAAGTCTGTCCAAACAGAACCACAACAAAATCGTATTGATATAGAATAAGACTTAGTTTATTTGCAGATAAACCAGAACTCCCTCCCGAACGGAAAACACACAAGACATAATCCTTACTTATTTGCAGCAAGGGGCGGATTTATAAACATTACAGAAAGACAGGAGGTGTTAATTTCCTGGTGTTTAGACTATAGATAACCCTTAGCCTTGCCACCAAGTCAGGAATGTTCCGACAGAAAAAAACAAGAACATTCATCTCACAGACTGCCTGTCTCCTGCAGAAATAAAATTTAACAGACACAGAGAAAGCCTGCTTGGCTTTCTCACAGAGAGTATATGTTTAATCACTTTAATTCTATATAATTTAATTACTAATCATCAAAACTATAATAAATGTTTAATAATAATCATGTGATTGTCTCTATGTTAATGCACACATATTGCGCAGTTTCCGATGAATTAAAAGCTCTGCGGGTGACTGCCCACACTCCAGTGGAGCTGCCCTGTAATTCAGAATAGCTAAATAGGGATCATCCCCGCTTTCTATTGCTTTCCTCAGCAGTCTCTTCACTATCTGAACACCCTTTTCCGCTCTGCCATTCGACTGGGGGGTAGTAGGGGCTCGATGTGACGTGCGTAAAGCCGTACTCGTTGGCGAACGCCCGATACTGTTCACAGTCACGCTGCCTCACGTTGTCGGACAACGCCATGAATGGAATCCCGTGCTTGGAGAATATTGACTTTGTGTGCTTAATGACCTGTGTCACTGTAGTGTCTTACAGGAGTGCGAACTCTGGGTAGTTTGAGTGATAATCTATTATGACTAAATAGTCTTTGCCTTGTAGCTGAAATAAATCCGTTGGCATGAGTGGATCCTTTGGCTGTTGGCACCTGTGGCGCTGACATATGTTGCATCTCTGTACTACATTCTCAATGTCACTATGCATGTACGGCTAATACAATACATCTCTCGCGCGCCTCTTGCATTTTTCGTTGCCTAAATGACCCTCATGCACCAGCTCTGCGCTTGCATAGAAGAGGGAATGACTATTCTCGTGCCTGTCAGAAGCACCCCGTCTGCCACAGTCAATTTCCGCAATGAAGTGCTGGTATGGTTTGGCGAATTTAATTTGTCCTGGCATGTGAATTTTCTCCACTATGTCCCTCAGAACATCATCCCTTTCAGTCTCTATGGCAATTTCCTTCCATTTGTTGTTGGACACGGACATCAGCGTTCTCACAGAGTGGACTTGTACATCATGCTCACTACTGCCAGGGCCTGTGTCGAGCAAACTAGCGATTGACAGTGCATCAGCCGCTTGCCGGGTGTGAATTTGAAAGTCAGGTCGTATTTCTGGAGACGTAACAGAAGTCTCTGTATGCGCAGTTGAGCGACACCCAAACCTTTCTTGAAAATCGCTATTAATGGTTTATAGTCTGTTTCTAACACCACTGGTCTACCATAGATATACTTATGGAATTTCTCAAAACCAAACACTGCACATAAAGTCTCTTTTTCTATTTGTGCATAATTATTTTCGGCTGAGGTCATTGTGCGCGATGCAGAGGCTACGGGAAACCACTCTGTTTCGTGTTGCTGGCATAATACCACCCCGAGTCCGTCTTTTGATGCATCAACACTTTGGTTGGCTTGCTCTGATCATAGAATTTCTAAACCTTTTGCATGCTCATGTGTCCATTGCCACTTCATCACTGTTTCCAGTAGGCTTCTGAGTGCTTTCACATTCACTGACTTTTTTTTGGAACAAATCTCCTCATGTAGTTCACTAAGCCCAGCGCGCTGCAGCTCTGTCCTGTTTGTCAGCGCCGGCAATCTCCTTGACTGCCCTAACTTTTTCCGGACCAGGTTGGACACCCGCTGGTGACAGCTTGTCTCCTAGGTATGTCAGCTCACTCACTCCAAATTGGCACTTCTGTTTATTTAGCCTAAGCCCTGATACACGTGCCGTTTCCAGCACTTTGCGCAGTCTCTTGTCATGCTCGTTTTGTATGAACGTTGTATGAACGTTGTATGAACGTTCCAATGCTGCTGTAACAAGCACTAGTACTTGAGCTCGATAACAACATAAACTAGCTTAACGTTAACGGAATTTAAAATTAACAAAATTACGAAAGCGTTTTCTCCATAGGTCTGCTCTCAAGTGCTGCTGTTTGGCTGGATCCAAAACCATGTAGAGAAAAAATAGGCCTAAGTACGTTCAAACTACTTATCAATTGTAGCCATATGTTGACCTGCCAGAGTCTACAATGTGTAAAACAACTTGACTATAACGTTGTTTGTCTCAAGTAAAAACATGCTTTGATTCGTATTCTTATATTGTAGGTATTATGGGTGTAACTGGGTTGAAATATGACTGTGTACCCCTTACTTTGGTAGAAAAATGCAGGAGTTTCTTCATTATAGCCTATGGGAACCATATTAACGTTAGTTGCTGAAACCCCTGGCTCCTATCACCTCTCCAGTTCCTATAGCCTAAGAGTTACTGGTTCTCGTTTTAGTGTTTATATGAGATGAACAACTATAGTTAGGCTAACTAAAATGCCTAAATGGAATTTGTGAACCTTGCCTGTTACATTATACCAGCTAAATAAATTTTAAAACGGAACCAACTTGCTGCATCTACAACGTGGAGTAGCTAACCTCTCCGGTATTATGTCTGCAGTTGGCTACTGCGATAGCCTGGATAATACAGACAGATAGTTTACAGTTAGCTACGTAGGTAACTTATAAACTCATAAAGTCAAATAAGTTTTGATAAAGCTACAAAAGTGCAATGTTCTATTTTTATAATGATACGGAGAAGTTTACGGAAGAGTATAATTCTGAGGGAATGCCTCCCCCCACCCCCCCAACGTGATTCGCTGCTCATGAAGGGTGATCACAAGTTTAAATTGAATCAATGCGTACATGAACATTTCGATGTATGCTATGGAATCTGGTTTTTAATTGCAATAAAAAACAAATCGCTGGTTAAATTTAATCTACAGGCCAGGCCTAAATGAATTCCACTGCCATTGAGGCAATTTGCTATAAGCTGTCAAACTAGAATAGGCTACACATCGTCTTTGACATCACGATGTGTAAACCATTGCCGATGCCGATAAATTTGAGTTGCTAGACAATGGTAGGGTATTGTACATCAGCCCAACCCTATTGCTATATATGAAAGCAATTTAAAGAAAATTCTTTGCAACAACTAAATTATTTATTGATTTTAGGCTTATTTCTGCTCTCAAAACTCATGGAGAACAACCATTCTGTGACAGCTTTTTTGAAAAAAAATTATCCTGGGGGTGCATGCCCCCAGACGCCCCTAGTAGAGGCTTAGCCCCCCTAAACATATATCTCTGGTGACACCCCTGCACCTAATTAGGTAGTAGAACATGTGTGTCTTTAAGTTCCCTCTTCATTTAAAATGTTTTTTATTAACAATGCAGGTTTGGCTCATTATAATTTTCTTTGTCTTTTCTTCATTATTTATCAAATGGTTAGTTAGTTTTAGTGGCCATATATCCACAATTTCACCAATTAGAAGCCTATTGATTCACCTCAGTCTTTAATTTGATCAGTTAAAAAAAGTTTTTTGTCTTTTCATAATTATTTGCAATATAATTTGCATGGTCATGACATGCATAGCTATTGCTAGCATAATGTGGTTTAAGAGGGTAAATAATCCCTCTAAATATGACAAACACCTAATTAATAACATTTACATTTACATTTACAGGCATTTAGCAGACGCTTTTATCCAGAGCGACTTACACAGCTTTTTAGCATTTCTTTTACATATATTATCCGTTTATACAGCTGGATATATACTGAAGCAATTCAGGTTAAGTACCTTGCTCAAGGGTACAACGGCAGTGTCCTACCTGGGAATCGACCCGGCAAACTTTCAGTTACAAGGCCAGTTCCTTAAACATTATACTACACTGCCGCCTATAATAACAATTGACATCTTGTTAAAATTCTGGGATTGAAACGAAAACCAGCATACAGTGGTCCCCCCAGGACAGAGTTTGTGAACCACTGACGTAGATGATTATAACATTCTATTTTCAAATGTTATTCATGACATCGTAACTTATTACCTATACTACCTACGTATATCCCCAAATACCTCACCTCGGATGACTACTTTTGATACTTAAGTACATTTAAGAACATCTACTTATATACTTTGACTTAAGTATACATTTCCAAGTGGTACTTTAACTTTTACCAGAGTATTTTTTTATGTGGGTATTTGCACTTTTACTTAAGTAAGGAATTTGTGTACTTCTTCCACCTCTGTTTGTAGTTAAATATATGATTATTTTATGATTTACAACAGTGCACAATTTAGTCATTTTGGATAGATTTGGAAACACTAAGGGACAACAGGGTACACTGCCTACATTTTGCATCATAGATCTTTAGTTGTTTTGCATATCAGCTTATGATCCAGGACATATATAGTTACATATAGGTATAGTTTTACCTGTTTTAGATACGTACTTCTCAATATTTATTTTTGCCAAGATTTCATTGCATTTGTGGAACTTTATTTCGACCTAAATTAGGAAAATAAACTAATCTAGCATTTAAAATGGTACAACTTTCTTGTTTCATTTAAGCCATTTTCCAAGTTTCTGTGATGCTCACATGTGGAGTTATAAAGCCTTAAATAGAACACCCCCTAAATAGGTGAGAATTGACCAAATTTGGCATCTGCGTGAAGAAGTTAATGACGAGTCAAGGTTAAATGGTATCTGACCCCCAATATTCTGTATTTAACATGCAGTTCACACAGTGCACATGATGCACAGAACTGTGTTATTCCCATCTGTGGTCAGCTCATCTTTTTGCTTATTTGGCTGAGAAATTGTACTCAGAAAATAAAACTAAAATGGAGGCATAAAAGCGAGATCAGTCTATGGACAGTCTTTCCCCACAGAACCGCTTATACCCCTTTCACACAACAAACCTGCTTTTTTCCTGCCAATACAGCTACTTTGGGAGATAACTGGCTTGCGAATACATATTAGTTTGCCATTACGCTGGCTTAACCAATTATGTTAGCTCCTGAATCGATAGCCCAATGTGCTGCAAATCTTGCAATGCTTTTATGTAAAAAAAACTATGTCACAAAAGTTTTAAGTTACATATTATTTGTTATTTAATATTAATCATATTAACCCATGACAACTGAGCAATCCTCTTCTTGCGTGAATCTAGCTGTTGTGGTGCCAGGAAGGGAAGTGGGGTGCCGCCCTCAGTTGGACGGCACCGCCATTACACCCAGGCAGGGGAGCCAGATGACTGTAATTATACTCAGAGCAGCTGCTCCCCGTTCACCTGATTACTATTCCTTACAAAAGGGCCTGGTTCCCCAGACCCAGCACATTTTGGTTGGTTTATAGTACAGTGTGTTTTTGTTTGACCTGACCTGGCGATGTTTCTTGGACCTTTGTTCACAATTGTTGGTGAGTCTTTTTCTGTTTGGTGCCAACAAACCAAATAAATTATATTATTTAACCCTTTTCCTTGTTTTCCCTGTCCGTTCACCACGTGGTACAGTGACCTTCCCCAGCGCTGTGCCACACTGTGAATCTAATTAATGAAAATTAAGATAATAATATAATATATAATAATCCTGAGTTATAATATACATTTACATTGTTTCTGCACAAGTTAAACAGATGATAGGATTGAGGGTCAGTCAGCTAACCATGCTGCATACAGTAACGTGGGTTGACCCATTCAGACCAACGGCAAACACAGGTTTTACCTGGGTTGTTGCATCGGTGTGAAAGGGGTATTATTCTACAGGCTGGTTGATTCATAGTATACAGTCAAGCCGGGAAGTCTGCACACGCCTTTCACCTTCTCCACGTTTTATTACATTACAGACTTATACTACAATAGATTGAGTTCATTATTTGCCTCAAACATCTACACACAATAGCCAATAATGACAAAGTGAAAATATGCAATTTTATTTTACTGACAAAAATAGGTTATTTATGGGTTACATATCTGTACACACCCTTAGCCTAATACTTTGTTGCTGCACCTTTGGCAGCGATTACAGCTTCAAGGCGTCTTGGGAAAGAAGCTACGAGCTTGGCACACTTGTTTCTGGACATTTTTGCCCATTCCTGTTGGCATATCCTTGCAAGCTCCGTCAGGTTGGATGGGGAGGGTCAGTACACAGCCATTTTCAGCTCTTTCCACAGATGTTCAATTGGATTCAGGTCTGGGCTCTGGCTGGGCCACTCAAGGACATACACAAACTTTCTCCGAAGCCACTCCTTTGTTCTCTTGGCTGTGTGCTTCGGATCGTTGTCATGTTGAAAGGTAAACCTTCGCCCCAGTCCAGAGCGCTCTGGAGTAGGTTTTCTTCAAGGATCTCGGTGTACTTAGCTGCATTCATCTTTCCCTCTATCAGGACTAGTCGCCCCGTTCCTGCTGCTGAAAAACATCCCCACATCATGATGCTGCCACCGCCATGCTTCACTGTAGGGATGGTATTAGCCAGGTGATGAGCGGTGCCTGGTTTCCTCCAGACGTGACGCTTGGTATTCAGGCAAGTTCAATGTTGGTTTCATAAGACCAGAGAATCTTGATTCTCATGGTTTGAGAGTCCTCTAGGTGCCTTTTGGCAAACTCCAAGCGGGCTGTGATGTGCCTTTTACTAAGGAGGGGCTTCCGTCTGGCCACTCTACCATAAAGGCCTGATTAGTGGAGTGTTGCCTGGATGGTTGATCTTCTGAAAGGTTCTCCCATCTCCACAAGAATATGCTGGAGCTCTGTCAGAGTGACCCTCGGGTTCCTGCTCACCTCCCTGGCTAAGGCCCGTCTTCCCCGATTGCTCAGTTTGGCCGGGCGGCCAGGTCTAGGAAGATTCTTGGTGGTTCCAAACTTCTTCCATTTACGAATGATGGTGGCCACTGTGCTCTTTGGGACCTGTAAAGCTGCAGATTTTTCTGTACCCTTCTCCAGATCTATGCCTTGACACAATCCTGTTTCTGAGGTCTGCAGATAATTCCTTTGACCCCATGGCTTGGAGTTTGCTCTGACATGCACTGTTAACTGTGGGACCTTATATAGGCAGGTGTTGGCAATCCCCAATCATGTCCAATCAATTGAATGTATCACAGGTGGACTCCAATTAAGTTGTAAAAACATCTCAAGCAGTATCAGTGGAAACAAAATGCACTTCAGCTCACTTTGGGTGTCATATCAAAGGGTGTGCACACTACATTTTACATTTAGATTTTTTATAAATTAGCACAAATGTCTAAAAACCTGTTTTCAGTTTGTCATTATGGTCTATTTTGTGTAGAATTTTGAGACAAATAATGAACTCAATCTATTGTAGAATATGTCTGTAACGTAATAAAACGTGGAGAAGGTGAAAGGGGTGCGCAGACTTTCCGGTTTGACTGTATCAGTTGATTGCAGTAATTTGTAAATTATTTTTACATATATTTAATTGAAAACAGTACAAAGAAAAAATATTTAATGTTTTACCTTATCAACTTTATTGATTTTGGTAAATATACGCTCATTCCAAATTTGATGCCTGCAACATGTTCCAAGAAAGTTGGGACAGGGACAAAAAAAAACTGGGAAGTTAAAAGAACACCTGTTTGGAACATTCCACATGTAAACTGGTAATGCTTTCATGACTGGGTATAAAATGATATCAAAAGACTTGATATCTTATTTTCAGGTACTCTTACAAGCGATACTATAACTTCTCTGCATTTGAATGGAATTGTGGGGGGGGGGGGGGGGGGGGGGGACTAGAGAGTAGCTGTAAATTACACGGGAATAGTATGGAACTCATGGTTGGCTAAATGGCTGTAAGTCATCAAGGGTCTGAGGTATCAAACGAGCCTCTAACCCTCACTCTGCTGCCAGATATGCAGTAGATATGGATGGATCACTTTAAGGGTTGTTTCTCACGACACTTTTCCTATTGAACTTTATGGAAAAATAAGTCAGGAGAAATAACCCTTTTAATAAAACATGAAAGTGATGGTTTGAGACTCGTTTGATACCACAGACCCTGGGGAGCTAAAATGCACACATGCAAATGCGTTTTTGTTTTTTTTGGATGGTGGGGGGTGCTCAGACAGAACCTAGACGGCTAAGGGGGCCTTGGCTTAAATAACTTTGAGAACCCCTGGTTCAGATGGACAGACAGACGATAGTTTCACAGTTTCAAGGGGATAGTATAGTGAATGTGAACATTTTATCACTTATTGGCTTGGGTATATTTTATCACTTTTGTGATGTTCTCAATTCGAGAAGGTTGGTTACAGTGGTTCCAACGCTTCCTAGTACAAAACCGCCGGCCATCGTGTCTCACCGTCTGTTAGCCTGTTTTTTTGTGTCTTTGTTTTCCTCTTTCTCTGCCAGGAGCAAACTGGCAAAGCATTGTCCTGTCAACCAGCACCCTTTTCCCTTTTTCACGTGTCTTTATTTTTATATTTTAATAAACTCATTTTGTAATCATTCTCTTTTGTGTTTGAAATCCTTTGTGTTGCAGCCCTTTGAGCGTAACAACATTCTTAATTGTTATTAAATGCCCATCTTCAATGCACCAACTTCAAAATATAGAAGTTCTGACCAAAATCTTCAACAGTACATTTATTGTTTTTGATGGTTTGAAAGACATAACTGCAAATCTCAACACAACAGTCTTTGCCACTCAGAGAGAGAGAGTACTGATATTACTGAGAATTCTGTACTACACTTCTATTTATTTTAGATACCTGGCATACACCAGGTAACAAAAAATATGGTACAAAACGGTTTTGCACATTTCACATTGGCAAACTTTCTTTTTTAAATGACGAAAATAATCTTTCAAATTTAAATCTTTTAAAATTTGGCACCCCCACCCGAATTTGGAATGTCCAATTCGTAAACTATGTACAAGTTTACTCATGTATGCCCTTACTGCTGGCTCAGGAGAGTGAAGACACTGTTCTCCTCTGAAACACGCGGTGCTTCCCAACTACCTCTTTTCACAACGCAGCCACGAGCCGCACAGAGCAGGGGCAGAGGAGACCGATCATACACATGAGCAGAAAGCAAGCTATAGGCACCCGGACGGCCAAAAGGGTCGCTAGAGCAATGAAAACTGCTATCCCCTCTGACTGAATCCCTTGTATATAATCCATGGGCGATGCAAAACCAATTGTGCAGGGCTGTCGGCACTCACACGGGTTGAATTTGATCCGAGACCGTATTGCCCGTAGTGCGTAGGCTGCTTTTCTCAGTGAGCTACCCAGCAGTCCTTTGAATTATCAAATTGAGGGAATACTAAGAACTGTAACTCAGTAGAGAAATTTAAAGAAATGCATACAGAGAAACTAGCCACAAAACAGACAGTCCTTTTCAGAAAATTAAATAGCCCTGTCTGAAGATGGCACAGAAAAATAAGTACATTGCCAATTGTTGTGGATGTTGTATTCGTATTTTTGACTACATTACTGCAGTATATGCACCAAATGGCACCAGAGACTTTTACACTCATTTTCTATTGCGTTGAGTGTGTCAAAAACACACCTTTGTCTGCATCAGGGCTAAATTAAAATGTATTATAGAGAAGTAACAACCTACAGGCCAGGTTCAGTACAGATATGACAGTTTGGCCCATTTTGGCTGTGCCATTCTCACTCTCTCTCCGATAGGTGCTGAACAATATACACAGGGAAGGGGAAGGGGAGGAGCCTGGCATTTTATATGCCACAGGATTGGGCGACAACCAGGAGGGGGACGGAGGCAGGGTTTGGCACATCATACGCCGCGGGTTTGGGCGACACCAGAAGTCACTTGAGGCCTTCCTCTGTGCTCTTGAACATGAGAATGGCATTGTAGATCTTCAGAGCCGGTCCCAGCTTGATACTCATAATCTTGACAATGTCTGTTTGAGTCAGCAGCAAGAAAGCCTCTCCATCAATCATCTGTGGAGACACACCCACTGCTTAGTCTAGTTTGAGAGAAGAGAAAAACTGAGAAGGATTGGATACAGTCATTCAATGGAGAATACACCATGTATGGGAACTTAAAGGGACAGTTCATCCAAAAAATAAAATGTAGATGTTTCCAGAGAGCTTTTACAGAGAGAGATACCACTTGCGAATAATACATGTTGGGGCAGAGCTTGCGGAGAAGACCGCCGAAAGGGCATGGAAAAAATAAGCAGACAAGAACTGACTGTTAAAGCGTTGGGTTCAATGGGAAATATTGAAGCTGTGGGGATCTTTTGCTTATATTGTCTTTTAACAGTATCTGAGATGTGAGAAAGAGAAGTGGCAGGAACGCTACTGGTGTCCCACAAACCACTGGTGCTCATGGAAGGCAATACTATTAGGAAAAAGCGGGATTTTTTTTTTGTTATATTTGTTTAAAATGGCATAAATAATCCAGGACAGGTCCAGGCACTCAAGGTAGGTTTTGAAAAATGAAATGCCTTTAATTTAATGGGCTGGAATCATAAAAAAACAAACACACCAACATGTGTCAGCTTGCGCCTTTCTTCAGGGTGTGGAGACAGACAGAAACAACCAGAACAATGCAAGCAGCGATTGCGGGGACCAAGCAGACCAATGCACACCAGTAATACATTTTATTCAGAACCATGTGTCCTACAACGTGGTGAATGTTTCAAGCTAATCAAGCAAGTCTGCAGTAAATTACAGTATATCATTTGTATGTAAATACCACATTTGAATTTAACACTGAAGCCATAATCTTTCTCCAAGAAACTATTTTTATACCGAAAATACCATTTTAGTCCAAATTGCATGCAAAAGGTCAATGCTCAAGTAGAAAATCTGCTTTAAGTGCTTTACATTAATGCAAAAATGGAAAAGTGAAATAAAGCACACTGTTTATGGTCCAAAACACATGCTTGTTCTTTGTGAGGAGAGGATGTAAAGGCAGTCGATTCATGTCTGTACGATAATGTGCTCAGGAGTTATGGCTGTTTAACCCTTTAAACCCGAGATGCACGCCATGCATGGTTTACACAGAGCATGATTGATTATCTATTATTGCAAGCTAACTTTACTGAATTTATTGTTGGCTGTTTCGATAACCAACTTGTAACCTAACAAGGGTAATTCGAGTTAGGCTAATGTTAGCCAGCTATTAGCCAGCACTTTCTATGTTATATGAAAAACTATTTGATAACTGACCTTTAATAGCGTTAACATAACAAAATCTAAGTTGTCAAGAGTCGGTGTGTCGACACATAGCTAGCTAGATCTAACGTTATCCTGCTCAAACTACATCTTAGCCGTCCTGCTAACGTTACTGTATGCATCTGCTTTTGGTAACATTAACCCTCCTGCGCTATGGCAGTACCATACACAGCACACTCGATTTGACCATACTCTAGCCTTACTTTATTGAACATACCCTTCCCTGGCATTAAACTGTGCTGTAAGGTTTCTGAAGTGATAAGTCAAGCTAGCTGAATCAATCCTTCCCAGCATGCTATCGATAGCGTGGCCAACTGCAGGGGACTTTGGTGTCGCGGGAGATGCACTATCGTTGTGCTTTTATCATACTTTTTTCTAAATTATGCAAATTCAGGGATATGGCCTGGTAGGTAGCATGTACCTTAACAATATTTGGAGGTTAAAAGCTGGTGTGACATCTCACATTGCTTATATTAAGGACTTTGTAAACGCCGATACACTTCCTGGTAAATCCAGTCTTGAGGTAACTATGGTAACTATCTGACTGACAGTTCACATTGATACGCATACAAAACGAGGTGCACTTGTAAAATGGAAAATTTGGGCATATAAAAAAGAGTTTTATAGTACTTAAAAATGACTGAATAACAACATTGATGGACACATTCACTTTGATGTTACCTAAAGATAACTAGCATGTGTCACATTCAACCACCATGGTACCCCTTTAATAATATTCATGTTTTAGTATTGCTGTGTTTATTACTAACGCCATTATTATTTGGCTAAGATAACTAGCTATGTTATGTCATTTAATAGCTCGCAAGTGCATTGCTCAATTGCTTAGCTAGATCTCGGCACTGCTGTCCACCATTAGGCTCCAACGAAAACTTTGAGTTTCGCTTTCATCAGTGCAGTTTTAAAATAAAATAAATCATCATTTACATCAGCCAAAACATGAATGAGCTTACCTATTTCACGACTTGTTGATTTCAGACACAATGTAGTCGGCAATTACAGACAGCAGTAGACTAATAATCCTGCATATAAAATGTTCCGAAATGCAGCAGCACCTTATCTCTCTCCTGCTTGTGGAAACTAGGGCTGTGTTTTAAATTGCAAACTAGCAAACTTGCATACTCTTGTGCTTGTAAATACACACATGATTTGCGCTCAAAAAGCCAGTTTTCCCATCGGGCTCCATTCATTTTTAACAGCAAATTAAAAATGTTTCCACTCATGCACGTGCATAGATAGACCTCAAAGGGGGCTTGAGCACCTGCCGTTTGGCCTCCTATAGAGAAGTGGCCTTTTTCAGTTTTTTATATTATTTATTTATTTATATAAATAAATAAATTCCTGTTTGCGCACAGCCTGCCCTGCCAAACAGATATATTGACTGAATCTAAATATCGGGTCGGGAGATTGGTGCTCCCGGTCGATGCCCTCTACCCTCCCCCCCTCCTGGTTTCCGCCGCAGCAGCGAGCACTGTGTGGGCACCTAGCCTTTCTATGGTGCAAGAACGCACGCGTGCAAAATTGCACGCATGCATAGGCACTCGACAGTCGTGAGTCAGTCAGTGTGATGAGTTACTTTGAGCCAGACATCAGGTATGTGGCCAAACAAATTGATATCTTTCATGATATCAATTTATAGCTAGCTAGCCTACTAGCTAATTGATAAAACAATAGGGAACAAGGTGGACCCTATAAAGGTTTATAAGTAGCCGAGAGTATTCTTTCTTAAAATAAGTGTAAAAGCTTTTCAGATTTATTTGACAGCCTGGAGACAAGAGGAATGGGAGCGAGTCACGCAGCAAAAGGTCAGATTCGAACATACAACATCTATATATAATTGCTGACTTGTGGCGAAAGTGCCGCCGTGGTGATAGATTTACCTTAACATCTGTCCCAAATTGTAAACAGGTCAGCGATTTTCACGGTAAGAATACATTTTATGACAACACTTCACCAAAGTCCCATACAGTCGACATTTCCACAGTGACCTATCGCATTTAGAGCTGAAATAACAACAGCAACGTAGACTATGTAAAAACACACACGGTGTTTTTGTAAAAAAAAAAAAATTATTATAAAAAAAATTTCACCTTGTAGCTACACTTATTTTTTATTTCTGTTTTAGAATGTTTATTTATTTTTCTATTTGTTCTATCAAAATAGCCTAAATGGTGTAATATTCAAATATTCAAAAAGCTTCAAGGACCTTTGTTTTCTAAACCCTAACCCCTAAACACAACCCTACTGGTACTTTACAACCAAAGCCTACACAGGCTCTTTGTACTCCAAAAACTATATTTACGGTAAAATTCATGCAAAAAATATTGCTGCTGGCACTCGCATAGTCTACGTACTGCCAAAACCCATTTCTCTGCCTGGAAAAACTCTGAATACATACATTTTAATATCCTATTAACAGTCTCGCAAAAGTAGTCATTCCAGGCATATATTTATTTCATTACTGGCAAAAATCGCCTGTTTCCACTAATATATTGATGTTAACCTACATTATACAAATAATTTAAATAACTTTAATTAGGCTAATTAATAAAGTAAAATAAGCAGAATGTAGATACTGAAAATAGTAATCATAAACTCGTCTCTTCTATGAATAGACTAATGTAGTAACCGTAGCAACAGTTTACAGCTGATTTAACCCCTTTGCACAGAGGCTTAATTTTACCAATTTTCATCTGTTTTGTACCGTTCTGTTTAAAGATTTATAACTCCAGATATCAATGTAACAGAAACACCAATAATGGCTTAAATTAAAGAAGACCCTGGAACCATTTATTAGCATGCCTTAAATTTTATTATTTTCATAACTCAGATGCAAATTATGGGCAGTGAATGTACAACCTCTGGTGAAAAACAAGGTTCCACCACTCTAGTTTAGAATGAACACCTGAGAGTCAAATATGTGAATGCAGTTAAACTTTACATTTTCTGGTTTGCAAACCTCCTGTCTGCATGTGTACAAAATATGAAAGTGATATGTATTACTGCTCAAATCCTATGAGGCCATTTGAAACGGTGTTTTTGGTGTCCAAAAATCTACTCAAAATAGATAATTGTGCATCACAGTAATTCAGGAGATAATCAAAATTGATCAACAGATAAACTTTTTTGACTCGTTGGAATTATATTTGCATCTATATCATTAGACAATTTCCAACTTTTGCAAAAGATTAGGAGAATGGCTATAGGTGTCCAAAAACCTACCCGAACTCATGTGCACAGTATCCAAGCTATCCACAGCTATCCACGCTATACAAATCTATCCAAACATGAACATAGATTTAGTGTCCATTTGCACATTATTATGTCCTATGTAGAAGTAGTTTTAGGCTCAAAAGCCTCATATGCAAAAGCTACAACTATATAAAATTTTTTATATGGAGTGTGAGTGAAAAGCACTGAAAGTGGGTAGAAGGTGAAGGGAGGCAGAAGTTTTCTGTCTTCCAGGGGCTGTTTGATAATAGAAGATAGGACAGATCATGCGTAGGCTGAGCAACGGGATGTACCAATAACAAAAATATGATAGATCATGGTGACCCAGATACAATTGTAAAATATGAATAACAAGATATGGTCTGATCCGATTTTAGCAGAGGCATGCAAAACAACTTTATTTAGTGGACCATGAGTGCCCCCAAGCACATAGGGTAAGAACTGATTATATAATTAACTTAATTTTGCCTTTTCATCTATTGGCTAAAGGAAATTATGATTATAAGAAATTGTAAGGGTGTCACCTGAACTCATTGGTGTATTAGCTAGGAAGAGGAGGGGTTATTGAAATATATAAGCAATTGTTTGTTTTTGTTCAGAGAGCTCCTGAACCCTCTGCGCAGGAGAAAGGACCTCCCACTGGCCAGTGCTCAATAAAAGGCTATACTGAATACAAGACTCTGCAAGACTATTTCCTTAATCTTCATCCAACCAAAGGTGAGACAAAGAGCTTAAAACCCACCTAAAATTGAGCCTGATGAGGAGAAAGTACTTACCTCTGTATATTGGGCAACCCAGCCAGGAGCCCAAGATCCCAGGAAGGACACAGGACGGAACCACCAGCATGCTGTGTTTTATCCTCAAGTTAGAAACCGGTCAACCATAGTGAAAGGTAAGCACTTTTCATAAAAAGTCTGTAGAGGAATGACCCGTACTCTGTTAGCCCCAAGTGTGGTCCTCAACCAGGTGACGGGCTCCAGTAGGTGAGTTGGGGAAAAAAAGATAAATAAGTATAAAAATTGTGATGAAGAGAGTGTGAAATAAGCAATAGTGTGAAAAGGTGTGAAAAAAAAGGAAAACAGAAGCGCTAAAAAGTCTGCTCAGATATAGTTAAAAGTTTAATGTCGGGGAGCAGGTCGACAGCACTATAGGGGAGCAATAGGACTCCAAGATAGCTAACCAAAATCTCTGAAAGATGAGAATACCTGGGTTGTGTGCAAAGGGACGCCTTTCTGAGCAATCAGTCCGCCACAGACGGGAATAGGGTGAAGCAGTCGAAAGAAACTGCCACAGCTATATTATGCGAGGATAGGGACAAATAGGGAAACCTAGGCTATTTGGAAAAGTGTTGTGAGAAATAAAAAATAATAACAAAAAGAAACAACATTGCGTGTGTTCGATACTATTATATGTTCATGTGTGTATTACGAGTGCTCATGATTTTCTGTCAATTGCAAATGTAAAAGCTAAAACATTTTTGGAGTGTACTCCAGTGAGGAAATTAAAAACTGAAGAGAAACTGAGAAAAATCAGTTCAGTATCATTTAGGGGGAAGAGCTGCGCGAGTCACTAAGTGGGAGTTGACAGGGTTAAAGATAAAGGTGTGGCTACCAAGGACAGAAAAATCGTCTGAACTTTTAATAAGACCACAAACCACGGCAGCACGGCTGGAGGAAGGTAAGCCAGAGGCAGCCCGGAGTGAGAACCGAGAAAGCGAGGTAAACAACTCAAATAGCGTACCATGTCCGACCCTCTGCATGCCTCATGGCAGTCCAGCAAATCAGGAAAGAATAAGCTGCAAGAATAAAACAGTAGAACCAATTAGGGCAGATAGTGAATAAGAACGATGCAAGAAAAAAGAAAAACGGGAAAGACAGGAAGAAGAGGAAATAAGAAAAGCTTCAGAATCTGAAGGAAGCAGCAGGCAAGGTTATGCCACCAGATATCGAAAGGCAATGGAAGAAACCAAGGAAGGTGTTGAGATATGGGAGTGAGAGACGAAAAAGAGAAGAGAACCAAGGAGAGCTGAGAGACCAGAGGGGAAGAGAATATGACATCAGAGGAAAAGTGAAACTAAGGTTAACTGCCCTCCCCCTGATGGTGACGACTCAGACAACAGTATCTCTCTCTCTTGAGAGGAATGAATGAGAATATAACAAGGAGAATACTGGAGGAAACCCGAAGGGAGGTGAAAGTAGCAGAACAAGCATTCCTGTGTGAGAGAAGGGGAATCTCGCAACGATGGGTTCAAGAATTAAAGCAAGTCTACGATATCAGTAGAGATATTGAAAATTCTCAGGAGAAGCAGCAGGAAGAGAAGAGCACCAGATCAATACCGCCCAGGGGATGAAGAAGAGGAAGAGATTGAAGAAACCTTCCTGGCCCCACTGCAAGTGATACCCTATGGTCATCAATGGATCTAGAAAACATGATAAAGGATTTACTAAAAATAACAAAGGGGGCAGGGCAATAGATAGCAAAGGTAGAGATAAAAACTACCCACCTGCCCCTGTGCATGGGAGATGTTAAGCAGCTGCTAGCAACAGACACAGACCAGGTGTGTGGGCCCCTTTGAGAGAGTTGTTTCCACACAAAGCAAACCTTGCAGAAATAACAAGTGCAGAACTAAAAGAAAGAGAGTACATCTATGACTTCATCAACAGAATACAGGAGGCATGAAACACAAATATGATGCATCGCCAGGAACGCTGACAATGTTCTTTCACATGTTATGCAAAGCATTGCCCGAACCAGTAGGGAAGGCCCTAAACAGGATTGTGGGACTTCCCCAAGAGAATTGTGAGAAACAACGAGCTCATCTTGTCCACCACGTGAGGTTGTACAGGGACAATGTAAAAAGTACTGAAGGGCAGAACAAATCTCTAAAAAAGAAGCTGTTACTTCTCCAGATAGCCGAGAAGGAGAAAAAAGAACAGGTAACTCAAGCAACAGTGATAACCCAGACACCACACCAAGCTCCAGGAGGGCAGGGCCCACCAATAGGATGGGCAGGACCAAAAACTAAAGGCCGGTGGCCCCATGGAGCCAGCCAGGGCAGTGGCAGCTGACAGACCAGAGAGGACCAGGGCTAAGTGACGGAGAATGCTGAAAATGCGGGAAGATGGGACACAGTCCAGGGACTGTTGGACGGGTCAGAGAAGAGGCTGGGGCAACCCCAGAGGAAGGGGAGGATTTCAACCAAGAGGCCGCATGAACTAAGGAGCAAACCCTGGGGGTTGGCCCCAGAGAATACTGTCACATCAAGAACCCAAGAACCAGATGGCAATGACCCCACAGCAAAATGCATAAAAGAATCAGCAGGAGGGATGGCAGCCACAACAACAATGGGGAATGGGCCCCTATACCACAATAAATAGGGATACCCTGATAATCCCACACCCCTAGGAGCGGAGGGGAAGTGTGAGGCAAGAGAAATTGTATCCATAACATCCAGCTGAGCCACAGCTGAACCACAAATAAATATAGCCATAGGAGGGAGTACATGCAACTTCCTAATAGATACTGGAGCGACCCACTCCTGTATTAGTCTGGAATGGAGCACACTTGCCACTCACAACACACCGGGCCCTATCTTACAACCGGGGCCAAGCGGCGCTAACCCAAATGCAAGTGTCTTTGCTATTTTACACCCGGCATAGGGTTCATTATAGCCCCTAGCGCTCACGTCGTTTAAATACCAAGTGATGTTGCGCCCATAGAAAGTGAACTGGGCGTGTTAGTATTAAAATAGCAAATAGCAAATGTATTGCTATCTTGAGCCAGCAGAAAGCGCTTGCGCTAAAACCACCACAAACCTGGTCTAAAGTCATGTCGCAGTTGTTTACATGTTATTTTAATGGCGCATATAAGTGCGTCTACATAAGCGTGTGCACAACGCGCTTACACCCTCCTGTCTGTTACACACAGCATGACTAAAAATATCAAGATTACAATGTGAAATATTATTGTGTAGGCTATATCAAAAAATGCATAATAATAAATTGCTTTCAGACCACTTCATCAACATCTAGGCGATGTGCGATGGTACGTGTAAAGGTTACATGTATAGACTATTCACAATTATCCTGGATCGATATGATTTAGCCTATATTTGCCAATAATTCCTGTAATCTTCTAGGGGGACAATCTTTTGTTACGGGACAATGGCTATCCATTAAAAACTTTGCTGATAATAACACCTAGATCAAACCTGATGCACAAATTGTCATTTACACCTAATGCATGAATTGTCATTCAATGGAAACCTTTGCACGGCAATAAACGGACATTTTAGTTCATAAAATGCACTTCAGATGTCATTACAATACAGCTCACTTCACCTAGGCCTACAGCCTGTAAGTAAGTAGAATGGTTTTGACTGAAAAAAGTTCTAAACTTAATCCAGCATATTGTTTTTCAAATAGCCTAGGCCAGGGGTTCCCAAACTTTTCCATGCCAAGGACCCCCAAATAGCCGTAGCCTCTGGCTGGGGCCCCCCTATTGCGAAATGGCTTTAAAAAGAAACTTTTAAATTACACTGGCAAATATTAAAAAATCAAACATACAGCTTCTTAATACACAACACAATACTTTTGACCCTATTTTGATTCCATAATCGGGCCGTTAGCAGCTCAACGTAACGCTTTGACTGACAGGCAGACGGTTAGTTATTGGCTGCGATTGAAAGAAAGGCATGGCAAAGACCTAATTTCGATATGAAAGGATTTATAACAATTTATATCTTATTTTAAACCGGCACAGTAATCTTATGAATTGAAATGTATTTTTTTAATACATTTTTTATTATAAATTTTTTTTTGTTGCATTTTCCATTTTCCTCTCCCTTCCAATTGGCCCCCCTGGCGGCCCCCTGTTGGGCCGCGGCCCCCACTTTGAAAACCCCTGGCCTAGGCTACAGTCCCCAGGATTCGCTGTGCATAAGGTTTTTCCGATAGCCTACGTTTAAAAAACTGAGATGAATTAAAATGTCACCATGTTAACTGAATTTTAACCTTATTCTTTGTCCTTCGTATTTTTTTAATTACAGTGACCAGGTTTCCATTCTCTCAGCTTATTAAAACCCAGCTGATTTCACCTGTTATTCCATAACTGAACATAATGATTTTAAAGAGTATATCAAAGTATATAAAGTATATCAAAATTCTATACATAAATTTCATAGAGCTTAATCTAGAGGCTGTACACCATATTTCAAGCAAATTGGTCAATATTTGTAGGAGGAGATAGATTTTATGGTTTTTCATCAAATTAAAAATGGCGGAAATCCAATATGGTGGACATCATGGATTATTGAGGCAGATTTCCCCTACAAGGAGAGACATGTATGGTAATATAAAGCTCATGGCATTACTTCAGAGTTAGAAACAACCTTGTTGAAAAACTCAAGTTTCATTAATTACTGTAGCGCCCCCTATTGGCCTCACCAAATTTGGCAAGTTAGTCCCAGCAGTACATTTCAAGATGATTGGCCCTCAATAAGTGAGTCTAACGAGTGCTGAAATTTGATTGGCTGATGGTGGCCATGTTTTTTGAAGAGTCATCTATGGGCTGTGTCTCAAACCGCATACTTCCATGCTCCGAGCACGCATCCATCTTGGAGTGCGGTAGTCCAAAAGGTGCGGTAGGTAGTACAGAGCACGGAAAAAGTACCCGGATGCGTGCTCTGTTTGTTCAAAATTCAAAGTATGCATCGATGCTTGCTCTGATCCCAAGGCTCTCTCCCTAGAGACAAATTTCCCAAGTTAATAAATATACTCTGCCTAACTACAGGGCGTCTGTCTATTTGTGTAGTACTGACACCTAGTGGTTCAGATTGGAAACTTAAAACAGTGAAAACTGTACATTAGGAGTTTGTATATGAATAAAGTGCTACAATGTGAATGAACAACACAATATGCAATGTAAAATTAAAAAAAATTTCATATACATTTTTAAAGTTTAATGATATGTAATGTTAACCAGTGTAGCTAGCTAGTAGGCTGTATAAGACAACCTATGTCAGTGCTGACAAGTGTAATTGTCCTACGAAGAGAAGCCCTCCTTTTCTCCCCAGCTCTCCGGATGGCTTGCCTTCGTCGGATGCCGTTTTCAATAATGATCCGCCGTCTTATTCTGGCAGCAGCCCGTCTTTTCTCTATTTCAATGGAAAACCACCCCAGAAGCTACAGCATTGCCTCAAATATTATCGGCTTCATTTCTACTA
Organism: Ilyophis sp. 1 JC-2022; assembly: GCA_022702515.1. Lineage (NCBI taxonomy): Eukaryota > Metazoa > Chordata > Actinopteri > Anguilliformes > Synaphobranchidae > Ilyophis > Ilyophis sp. 1 JC-2022. Next base: position 9,316,343 of record CM040402.1, read on the forward strand.
ACTGCATAGCCTACACAGTTGGTAAACAGCGTGAAAATAATCAAAACACAGACACGATCGTTTACAATGCAAAGACAATTTTATTATGGGGTTGATTGTTTACTTAATGGCTCTTGCCATAGGGTGTGTGTGAAGTGCTTTGTGCGACAGTGTAGAGTGTAGTGGGGGTGTTCGTAGTTAGTGCATGCCGCTTTCTGCTTGCTACTTCCTGCTTGCTACTTCCTGCTTACAGCTACCGCCGCTGGCTAGCCCCCTGCATGGGGGGTGAAAAGAGGAGCAGAGTGCGTAAGTCTCCTTCTGCCAGTACAGAACCTCTCCACCACCAAGACTCCTGCAGTGCCTCCCCGTGGCCGCACATGGTAACTGGGTCCTTGCGGTCCCAGGCTAAACTGCAGGGGATCTCGGAGCAGCAGTGGGCCCCAGAGACAAGGCACGCAGGCCCGCCGGCATGCGGACACGCCCTGGTGCCTGTCAACCACTGTCCCAGCTATGGGTAAATAGCGGGCAGATGGGGCTCAGCCATGGTAGGCAACCCATCTAGGAGAAGGTCACTCCGAACATAAACCAAAGGTGCTGCTCGCGCCTGGCTCCGCACCGTATAGCATCTGAAGGTGTGGAGCAAGGGCGGATGAGGGCTTTAAGCCCGAAACGGCCAGAGTAGGGCTGTGAGGAGTTGCGCCCCACAGTCCTTAACTAGCATTGTAAAGCTTGACAATGAAGACACCAGACATCGAAAATCCTATACTTCCAGCGGCGGGAGTCCGCAGGAGCCACGCAGCGGACAGTGGTGCTGGTCCTCCCTTGGGAGAACACTATGACGACTGGGCCCCAAACCCTCTCCATCGGAGAGGAAGGGTTCAGTCTGATCACAGCCCACGGTCCAATGCACTCTTGCGCTGTAGGAGGCCATTTGTAATGGCAACCTACAACGCAAACACAGTGAGAGAGGAGGCGAGGCTGGAAGAACTGGCGCACTGTGTTGGGGAAAGGGGAGTGGAGATCCTGGGAGTCCAGGAGCACAGGAGAGTGCACACCGACCAGCCAATCGTATATCACAGATTGGGGGGATGCTTGTTCATCACCTCATCTGGATGGCGGAATGATGCCCAGGCTGCAACAGGTGGCGTGGGACTAATGATGAGCCCTCGAGCGCGAAAGGCTCTCCGCAGGGTGCACCAGCACACCAACAGGATCCTTATCGCTGACTTCGATGGGAACCCAGTAACAACTGTTATGAGTGTGTACTCTCCCACCAACGTAGCACCAGTCGAGGAAGTGGAGAAGTTCTACGACGACCTAAGAACAGCGATCCACCATGTGCCGGCTCACAACTTCCTGATAATCCTGGGAGACTTCAATGCGAGACTCGGACCAGAGGATGCACCCTTCACATACCACAGCAATACCAACCGCAACGGAGAACATCTATCTGCTCTGCTCACGGAACATGCGCTACTGGCTGCCAACACCTTGTTCCGTAAGAGAATGGGCAAGAGATGGACGTTCCAGGACCGAGCTACCGGTATGTTACGTCAGTTGGACTACATACTGGTAAGGAGGAAGTGGAGGATGTCCATCCTAAATGCAGAGTCTTATAGCACATTCGACTCTGTAGGCTCCGATCATCGTGTGGTTTCGGTGAGGCTGCGCCTGAGCCTAAGGGTCCCCAAGCACATCCAGAGGGCCCGGCCCGACTGGGAGGCCTTTGCAAGAAGCTCCAACCTTCAGGCCAGCTACACGGCGGAGGTGAGAGGCCGCTTACATCTGCTGGATGAGGATGAAGAGCCTCAGAACACCTACAGGCGTTTTCTCACCGCCAACGAGGAGGCAACAAGGAGATGGGTGCCAACCAAGGGGAGACTTAGAGCCTCTCCTAGGTCGAAGCACCCGGAGGTCATGCGGGCGCGGGCACAGGTAGAGGAGGCGCGTGGGAGCTTTGAGGGAGAGGGGACCTCGGAGAGTCGGGAGGTGTTGAACAGGGCCAAACAACAACTGTTCAACACCTATGACAGGCTCAAAGGGGAGGAACTGATGGAGAAGGTGAGAAAGGTGGAGGCAGTGCATGGTGAACGCCAATACAAGGAGTCATGGAAGGTCATCAACGAGATGAGTGGGCGCAAGAGGTCGAGGGAGGGACAACTAGCAGGCTGCAGCCCAGAGGAGAGGGTGACGTCCTGGTTCACTCACTTCCGGGATCTCCTAGGCACCCACCCGACAGTGGAAGGAGCCGAGGAGGAGATACCTGCAGTCCTCACATATCTCGAAATTGACGATGGCCCCTTCACAGCTATGGAGTTTGCTGCAGTAAAGACCACTCTGAAGCAGGGAAAAAGCGCTGGACCGGACGGCAACCCACCAGAGGTCCCTAGGAACTGCGATCTGGACAGCATCATCCTGAAGATCTGCAACCAGGCTCTGACAGAAAACATCAAGCCCGATATATGGTCCCTCTCCAACATCATCCCGGTCCCCAAGTCAGGAGATCTGTCTAAGCCAGACAATTATCGTGGCATTAGCCTGACCTGTGTCATATCGAAAATGTACAACCGTATGATACTCAACCGACTTCGGGACGCCATTGACCCTCACCTGAGGGACAACCAAAATGGCTTTAGGCAGGGAAGGTCCACCGTAGCCCAGATCTTGGCCTTAAGGAGGATTATCGAGGAAGTGAAAAAGAATAACCTGTCAGCGGTCCTGTGTTTTATTGATTTCAAGAAGGCATTCGACTCAATACACAGAGGCAAGATGATACGAATCCTTAAGGCCTACGGGGTCCCTCCCAACCTACTCCGTGCTATAGAGGCCATGTACATGGGCACAAGAGCCAAGGTGGTAACCCCGGATGGCAACAGTGAGGAGTTTGCCATCCAAGCAGGGGTGCTGCAGGGTGACACTCTTGCCCCCTTTCTCTTCATAGTTGTGCTGGATTACGCACTTAGAAAAGCCATCAACGGACGGGAGCAGGAGCTTGGCTTTACAATTACACCCAGGAAGTCCAGAAGAAACCCTGCTGTAGTCCTGACAGACCTGGACTACGCGGATGACATCTGCCTGATGTCTGACCGTGTGGAACAGGCACAGGAGCTCCTGATAAGAGTGGAGGCGGAATGTGCCAGGGTCGGCCTCAGGCTCAACGCGAAGAAGACTGAGGTAATCACCTATAACATCTCCCTGGATCATCCGCCTCTCAAGACAGCTGGATGCAGTGCTCTCCCACAGGTCAGTGACTTTAAATACCTGGGTTCCTGGGTAAACACATCGGAGCAGGACCTCAAGGTGAGGAAAGCGCTGGCATGGAGGGCCCTGAATGGCATGACTAGCGTGTGGAACTCAAATCTCCCCCGACACATCAAGCTGAGCTTCTTCCATGCGACTGTGGAGTCGGTCCTCCTATATGGATGTGAAAGCTGGACCCTAAAGCCCACCCTGCAGAAGTCTCTGGATGGGTGCTACACCAGAATGCTGCGTGTAGTGCTAAACATCGACCAGAGAGAGCATGTTACCAACAAGCACCTGTATGGGGGGCTACCAAGGCTGAGTGAGAAAGTGGCGACCAGGAGGATGAAACTTGCCGGCCACTGCCACAGACACAGAGAGCTCCCAGCCAGCAGGCTGGTATTGTGGGATCCAACACACGGGCGTCGATCACGAGGACGTTCCACGCCGACATACGTGGACGTGCTTAGGAGTGATGCAGGAGTGGATAATTCTGTGGAGCTGGCTGGATGTATGGACGACCGAGAAGACTGGAGACTTCGCTGTCAAGCTCGTCTGAGGACGACCAAATGAATAAAGGTATCCAATGATGTAATGAATAGGCTGCCTTCCTAGCCATCGTTGCCTTCCTACTTTTCTGGAATAAGAATTGTTGCAGATATTGCTGGTTCTATCAGAATATTTCAGTAACAGCCAATATAGTACAATGCCAGCGAACAACGTTATGCCTCTCAGGTTTAGCCTACTTACTCATCGGAATTTCCCCGATAGTTACGGGACAGGTTGAAGGTTATAGGTCAGATGTCGCACGAAGTGCGTCCCACGACTGAGCAAAACTTTCCGTGCTACCGTGCTTCCATGCTCCAGAGTGCGAGCTCCCAAGCCTTGAGTGTATGATTTGAGACACAGCCATTGTCTGTCTGGACCAAGGGGCCAAGACTGGGCTTTCGTTTTGAAGCTCACTTCCTGGTTGGGCTGTGCTGTTGCTCACTAGCCCCACTGCAGTTGGCTCCAGTATAAGGCTTTCACCATGTAAGTCAATGGCAGCAATGTGGTCAAAATACTCAGTCAATAAATTTTTCCCACAAAAACATTTAATTGCAATAGGTGCCTTCCCTTCATCTAATGCCTCTGCTGATTTTTAAAAAATATTGTGTCGTTTTGACAGGATATTAACATTTGTTCAGGACCAATCAGAGGGACAGGTTGAATCCTCTTTGGCTCCACTGATTTTTTACGAGGCCGTGGGACGGCAATGGGTGACGTCACAGTGTCTTTGTCCATATTTTTATACAGTCTATGGTCTGGACCTCTGGCCAAGACACAGCATACAAAATTTGAAGTACTTTGGTCATTTAGTTCAAGAGTTATGGGTAATTTCACATTTTGCCTGCAATTGCGCCACCTATTGACAAAGTACAATTTTTTTTTACAGCCAACCTTGGATTGACATGCCAAAAACAAGTTTTGTGACAGAGACATTTCATTCAAGTTATTGGCATTTTTGTGATAAGCATACATATTCATTGGCTCTTTATTCATCCGTTTTTTTAACATATCAAAATTCTGTATTTAAGTTTCATGAAACCTGGTCTAAGGAAAGTTTGTCCAGCAAAGTTTGTCCAAATCGGTCAAAATTTGTAGCAGTTTTAGCATTTTATTTACAAAAAAAAGTAATTAGTAGAAAATTCAATATGGCGGACTTTATGGGTCCTTGAGGCAAATTTGTTCGGCATGAGCAGAGGGACGTGTCCACCAAATTTTGTGATTCTAGGTCAAACGTGGCATCGGCAGTGGGCATGTCAATGTAAAAATTTTGTCACATGCACTATATCGCCACCAAATTTGGTGCCGACCCATGTATTACATATCTATGTTCCAAATCAGGGCTTTTATCACTGTAGCAAGTTTGAAATCTCTGCAAATAAAAAAGAATTGTCTGTTTGAAATTGATATCATGTAAATTCTGTTAATTGGCCAGATACCCGTCTACATGCCTGTTATTCAAGCAGCTAAGTTACTTAACGCGCACAAACAAAGGTGGAGCAGCTGACTATAGTTTCAGTAAATTCTGTGTGAAATGATCTGTTGACAGCTTAATGTTTAAAGCCTATCGTTAACCATGAAGCCTACTTTTTAGCTAGAACAAAAAAGGCTCCCCACCGGGTTTTCTATTTCCTGCTCCTCGCTGGCTCCCCGCTCACTAGTGAGAGAAAACACGCTCCATGTCACTCCATAAAAAAAATTCCCTTTCTTCTCCATTGTAAATTTCTTACAATATCTTTTTTTTTTTTAAAAACCTCTGTACCCCTAGGTTAAGAATATGTATGAGATAAAAATAAAAAAATGATATAGCCTATTATAGCCTATCTGCACCATGCAGAATAGCCTATCCAGAATTAAATAAATTAAAAGGTTAATTAACGGGGAAAAAATGCATTCTTGTCTTTAAAAAAAAAACTAAAATTTGAACATTGGTAGGCCTATAGTTCTATGAATTAAAACAAATCACGTAAGCTATTAGGTTAACTGCTTTCTCAATATAGGCTATTTTTCAACATAGGCTAGGCTACTATGTGTCTGAGGTTTTTGGTCGTTTGTTAAATTCAATTCACTATGAGAAATCATGTTCGCAAAATTTCCATACAATTGCGAGGTCTACGCAGTATGTACTCATTAGTATGATGAATTTAAAAGTTTGAATAGCTAGCCTAGGCTACTCATCTGGGACAGGAGACACAAACCCCACCAAACATTTTTGTGCTGAAAAGTCGGTGAAACGCCTCAGCTGAAAAACCGGCCACATTTGGTAGAAAAGTGAAAGTTTTCTATAGCCGACTAGGATGTAGGTTATATCTGGGTAAAACCTGAGCTAACATTAACCTAGTCCGTCTATGTCAAAACATCTTTCAAGATTTCCACCCCTCGATACATCTAGATTCCGGATTTTTCTCACTGGGACATTATTACCCACCCACTCATCGTGTTTTCTAGACACGTCTTTTTAGATTCCACTCGTAGTTAATCACATATCCACACCCACATTTACCCTGTGCATCATTTATTTTTTTACAAAACATTTGTAGGCTATTCTTGTCCAGACTGCAGCTAACTTTAACAGAGTGTATAACAATGACGTTTAACATGTGTTCGTGGGATGGAGCGGTATTGGAGTGATCTTGGAGCGAGAGAGAACGCCGACGCTCTAACGTTCTAAAAAGCCACTCCTCGTTCCAGGCAAAATCACACATCTCCGCTCCCCGCTCCACTCCGCACTGCTCACATACCCTGGTCCACCTTTACCCAATACAATTAGCTGGAATGCTAAAGTTATGAATGTGCCTGTTGGTACCGGCCAAACCGGTGATATCTAAGTAACAGTAACAGCAGCTCGGTGATCAATATAAACCTGTGTCTTTACGACATGGACATATAAACATGCAGAAAAACGTTTTACTTTTAAAATCTCATGACCAGCTTGCTAAAATGTAAGTCTCCATTTCTGCATTGTGAGCTAGCTTGCTAATTAGCTAGCTCGCCAGCTGGGAATCCCACTTTCATAAGAGCAACGTTCAGTTCAGCCAACATTATGCAAGGTTTGCTGTCACTTGCATAACTTAGTATTGAATTCTATTTGATTTTGTGTCAAAAATAGTCTCACAGTAGCCACCTACTCCATTTGCTTTCAACGTAGCCTACCTCTCAATGTATCCACAGCAGCATACAGTCAGTTCATGTAGCTTAACCGTATCTGTATAGCTATATTTAGTTATTTCTCCGGACAATCGGAAAACACAGCACAACGAATGGCCGCTTAATCACTCCTTGGTTTTAAACCTTTTTGTTTTTCCGGGACCAACAACAACACAACTTATTCCTTTCTCTTCTCCCGCCTCTGCCCTTGCGCAGTAGAGCAATGCATAAACAGGAATGCAATATTTCATGATAAAAGTATTTGTAATTAAATCTGAATTTAAACCTTCACATAAAATAATTTTCAAAGAAAACAAATTCGATCAAAATAAATCCGATATTATGGTAGTAAAAGGGGACGGGGAGTTAAGCTGCGTTCACACATCCAGCAACTTCGGTCGCCCAGTCGCCGGAAGTCCATTCATTCTCTATGAAGCTGAGCGACGGTCAGCAACCTGAGCGATTAGAAAACTGAGCGACCAAAATCGGCCGATAAATGTTGCCCGAAACTTAACTTTTGAGTGACCATCGGCCGTAACAGCCAATCAGAGTTCCGCGCTTCATATTTCTCCAACCGATACGAAACCATTTCGTGAAAAGGGGTTCCACTGTTGCCAGCAGCCGGTCGAACTGCTTACAATCCAGCCGAAAAAAGCGGTCCCCGTCCAGGCGGAGTTCCTGCACCAGCCGGTGAAATTCTCCGAGCTGCCGGCGGCGTTGTATGGTGCTATGCACCCAGATCCTCCGGCGCTTCCTCCGACGTAAATAAATTAGGGCGACAGCTAGCAGTTTTTTTTCCGGTTCATTTTCCAAAGTGGTAATCATGAAGCTGAAGACTCAATTTATAGTAAAAAATATCCCTCCAAAACATTCAAATAAAGGAGGGAAAGAATCTAATTGGAAGTTTAATATCATTTCATGAACGTAATCTACGTAATATTGCCTATCAAACTAAGCTAGGCGAAATAGGGTTAGCAGCGGTAACAGTAAATAATTTATATATTATCATTGTATAATTATCAGTGTCATAACATAACCTTAAAGGATATATGTGGAAGTTCTACCAATATCACATTGAGCCCAAACTACATGTTGAGTTTTATACATATATCTATCTATGTATCTATATAGATAGATAAAGATTACTAGCTCGCGACGAAAATAGATATAGGCTAGCCTATCGCTAGCTAGCGAGAACACATAATTATCAGTGTCATGGCATAACTATAAAGAATAGGATGCATCGCAAATATGTCTTTGTTATACGTAGGCTGCTGCCGTTGTTTATCTGTATCAAAAAAATTGTAGCAGCACGAACTGACTTGGATGACACAACGGGAAGCTCTTGCCCCGCCTCCAGCCTAGTAGAATTGACCGACTCAGCGACCAGTCGATCGCTGTGTGAACACAGCGTTAGACAGCAAACTTTTTACCATAATTACTTAAAAATTTACGAATTAAATTTTCAACACTCAAAATTTGTGCAAGCGCTTTTCAACATCAGTATATAAATTATGAAAATAAATGAATTTAAGACATGATAATAAATAGTCATTTAAGCCATTATTGGTGTTTGTGTATTGTTATAAGGCTGTAAGCAGAACGGTAAAAAACTGACGAAAATGGGTAAAAAAAAAGGGGTTAAAACAATCCTGCATATAAATTTCCAGGGTTTTCTTAAAGCTAAGTTTATCATTTCAGACAAACATGAATACTGTAATTGGGACAGATACGTCTACCACAATGGGGCCACCGTGGATAGGGTTAATAGAATAGACAACTAAAACACACTTATTGATAACCACTCAGCCCAAATCAAAACTAGCGAGCAAACGTCCACAAGCAATACGTTTCTCTCGTGTGTGCGCCCCGTGAACTCGGGGACAACGCCCCCTTAAACAGGCTGGAAACCCGACACATTTCACTAGCCCGTAAAGCAACCCCTGGAGTGTCTTGCCCTCCTATACTATCTTTGATGTGTTATACCCGAAGTGCTATCTATCCATCCAGGTAGTTTCGCTGAGAACTCACTAGGTTTGTAGATATCTGCTGCAACTCACTTTGACATCACCCCGATAAGTTTGTGGCGGTCAAAGCACTAAAGATTTAAAATGACCGCCTTGCGGTTGTATGCCTCCGCCAACAAGTCAAGTTGCAGTTTACATCAATGTCTGTCCAGACTCCAGACTCATAAAATATATGTAGTGAAGACTTAAGGAATTTAATTTAAAAGGTATGAAGTGTATTTATTGGCAAAATGGAAGTTATCACTATAATGACATAATTTCCAGTGAGAAACATGCTGTCTTCACTGATAGAAAAGCTAATTAGCCAGTCAACAGTTCTGTCATTTTTTTATTTGCAAATGAAATTAGGAAACTGTACAGTCATGTATCTGAACATGTTAAAAAAACATTATATCACAGTGTTGACCTTTGAACTTTTGGATATAAAATGTCATAAAATTCTGTCATAATTAGCGTAGGAATTATTGAGTTATAAACATATTTTGTGAGGTCAGAGTGACTTTGACCTTTGACCACCAAAATCTAATCAGTTCATCCTTGATTCCAAGTAGACATTTGTGTGAAATGTTGTCATAATTAGCGTAGGAATTATTGAGTTATGGCCAAAAACGTAATTTGTGAGGTCACAGTGACCTTGACCTTTGACCACCAATAAAGTAATCATTTTTTATATTTGGTCGCATATACTTTGCATGCCATGACTTCCTGATGTCTGTGACCCAACAATATAAAAAAACTCTTGACATCTTATTTTCTGGTACTCTTACAAGCGATACTATAACTTATCTGCATTTGAATGGATCTCTATGGGAATTGGGGGGTTTAACTACATTTAGCTGTAAAGTATGCTGGAACAGTATGGAATACATGGTTGGTGAAATGACTAAGTCATCAAGGGTCTGAGGCAGGGGTGGCCAATTCCAGGCCTCGCGGGCCGGTGTGTATGCAGGTTTTTGCTGCCGCCAGTTAACAATTATTTAATTAGCCCAATCGTTTACACGATCTGATATTTTAATCTACATATCCGCGATATGAAAAGCAGCTGATGAATGTTCTTGTGCCGGTATGCGTCAATGCGTGTATTGTAGCATTTTATCGTTCTGTAATTTACAAGTGAATCTGTGATTGTGTGTATGACTAATTAGCTGATTGAACCGTGGTAACTGGTGGCAGTAAAAACCTGCATACACACCGGCCCGCGAGGCCTGGAATTGGCCACCCCTGGTCTGAGGTATCAAACGAGCCACAAACCATCACTCTGCTGCCAGATATGCAGTAGATATGGATGGATCACTTTACGGGTTGTTTCTCCTGACAAATGTTCCGATTGAACTCTATGTAAAAATAAGTCAGGAGAAGAAAACCTTTTAATAAAGTTGTCACTAGTGAAAACAGGCGAGAATTGGCATATATTGCCCTTGGTAGGAAGAAGTTAAACCCCCCCAATTCCCATAGAGATCCATTCAAATGCAGAGAAGTTATGGTATCGCCTGTAAGAGTACCAGACAGAAATCGTACTGCTGACAGAAATGTTTTAACCCAAGTGCTTAGCAGCCAATAGAAAATTATGGCACTCACACGTTAAAACTGGCCAAACAGGTTAAAGAAAACATGTGAAATTGACGTCTGGAATTACGTGTTGTCTACATGTTGTTAACATGTAGACACCGTGTTGTCAACGTGTGAAAAATCAACATGTTAACAACACGTTGACAACACATTGACAACATGTAGACAACACGTGATTCCAGACATAATTTTCATGTGCTTTTGACCTGTTTGGCTTTCCATAGCTCACATCACAGGCATTCTCGCACATGCGAGCTTCCTTTTTCAAGCCACAGTCTTTGCTCATGCAACAGGCTTTGCTCTTACCATCAGGATTTGGGATTTGGCGTGAGGCTTCTCCAACCCTGCAGCTTATTGCCACTGGCTGCATCCAGGTGTCTGGGCTGAGCTAGGCTTGCCTAACCTTGTTCTTATTTCAACTTTATTTGAAAGAGATTCTGAATAATAGCTCACATAACCTTAAAATGAAATCGGGAAGGGAGTGATTATTTTTCTCTCTTTTGCTTTCTTTTTCCTTTCTCTGTTTTAGTCCATAAGAAAAATAAGGGAAAATAATTCTCGTCAGTAGAGGGTGTTATGGTTACGCAAATGTCTGCATGCATTTATTAGGAATGATTTTTTTTATATCACCACATGCATTCTTTAGCCTTATTCTACTCTCCTTTCGCCATGGATTTTCCTGTCTGTGTTTCTAATTTCTATCTCAATTTCCCCTTATCTACCCTTTTTCTCTCTGATCTCTGTCATTCCTGTGTGTCATAATGTGTCTGTGTCTTTGATACCCTCTATGGGCCTGATTTACGAAGACCTTTAGCAGGTGCAAAACCATTTAGCACCAATAACATGACCAGATATTGGTGCAAAACAAATTCCATGACCAATCATTGGTCACGTTATTGGTTTTGCGTGTGCTAAATGGTTTTGCACCTGCTAAAGGTCTTAGTAAATCCAGCTTTTAGTGTGTGCAAAACCCTTTAGCACACGCAAAACCAATAACATGACAAACTAGATTAACAATTTCTTTTTTAAAAAAAAAATTGTTTCTGATTTTTCCCTTTTTCTCCCAATTTAGTAGCCAATTGAACCCCTATTCTATTTCAATTCCCCCCGTGTAGCAACCGCTAGAGAACCACCGCTGCACACCCCGTCTATCGGTACTTTATAGGAAGGATGCTACGTCCTCTACAGGGCGCAGCACCTGACCGTGACACGCCCTGGGTTCTATCGTGCGCAGTGGTTCTCTCCGAGCCCCTCCCCCCACCCGGAAGCGACTGCCAATTGTCGCTTCCACAGGCCACCGGCCACGCTCGGCTGTGGCAGGACCGGGGCGCGAACCCCGATCCTCGGAGTACAACTCGCTGACTGAAAGTCAGCGGTCTTTACCGCTGTACCACCGCGGCGGCTAGATTAACAATTTCTAAAGAAATTGTAGGTGTGCTTCAGTGTTATCAATTGCTGGAAATGGCATAGAAAAATGGCAATATGGTATAGTGTGAGGTGGAAAATAAAAGATGGAAATGGTATGAACTGGTAATGCGGTATAAAGGGATCTAGTGAAGGTGATGTCGCTTATTTTGTGGAAGTAGTCGAAAGAACCCGGAAGTGATACAAATAAGTAATGAATTGTGATAAAAGCACAAAACGGAATCTGGGATAGAATTGCTAGGTCATAACAGTGTTGTAGAGGAAGGCATTGTGAATGCCCAATTTACTGCGTCCTGTGTACTAGTATACTGCTTACTGTAGGCTATACTGCAGTGGCATGCAGTATGCGAAATATCCTCCATATAACCCTGGACTATATCTATTATATATCTACTATAAAGTAGGCTATATCAGTTGCCTTTACACTCTTTGGCTATATCATCTGGGGATATTGAGAACACTCAATTTGGCTGTGCAGGTAAGGTTAGCTTCATTTAACAGTGATACGCAGTGATACAGTGATACGCTTATTATTGAATCAGTGATGTTACGCTGATGACACACAACTGTATCTAAAAACAGACCGAATCCCTGCTACAGCATTGCCATCATCATCATTATCATCATCATCATCATCATCATCATCATCATCATCTACACTAACCACCTGCTTGGAGGAGATAAAGGCGTGGATGAAACACAACTTCCTGCAACTGAACAGTTCAAAAACTGAAGCCATCTTAGTTGGCACCCCACACCAGGTTAAATCATCATCCATAACTAGCATCACCTTTTCTGGCCAGGACATCCCCCTCTCATCATCTGTCACCAACCTGGGTGTAAAAATTGACCCTCACCTGTCATTTGAGGCCCACATTAAACATCTGTGCAAGATTTCCTTCCACCATCTCAGGAACATTGCTAAACTCCGTCCCACACTCACTCTGCCAGATGCTGAAAAACTTGTCCACGCCTTTGTCTCCTCAAGACTGGACTATTGCAATGCACTTCTCATCGGGATCCCTAGCAAGGACATCCAGAAGCTTCAATATATCCAGAACTGCGCTGCTAGGATCCTGATGAGAGTGCGAAAATATGAACACATTACACCTGTCCTTCACTCATTACACTGGCTTCCGGTTTCCTCCAGGATTGAATACAAAATATTACTTCTAACCCATCAGTGCATCCATGGCAGTGCCCCCCCCCTACCTCAAGGAACTGCTCACCCCACAAACCTCCACACGAAACCTCCGATCAGGAAATGGCAACTTTCTCCTCCCCCCCAGGACCAAGCTGCGCACTATGGGGGATCGGGCATTCTGCTCGGCCGCTCCTCATATCTGGAATACTCTCCCTGACCACCTAAGGGTACCACAAACTGTTGATGCTTTTAAAAAAGGACTAAAAACCTTCCTTTTTAACAGAGCCTTTTCTTTTTAGTAGTGATTCGGTGCATTTGTGTGAAATTGAAATTGTATTGTTCTCTGACACATGCCCACAAACACATACTCACACTCTCTCAAACACACTCTCTTACACTTCATCTTGTATTTTTAGAAATTGTTTGAAATAGTATTGTTTTGAAATTGAAATTATATTGCAGTATTGTAGCATTGAAATTTTGATTGTTGTATTGTAGTTGAAACAGTATTGTATTTATGTTATTTTATTTTATTTCATTTTATTTTATTTTGACTTGTGATTTGTGGCTTGATGATGTATCTTATTGTATGTTTTAATCTCGGCTGCATTGATTTTTAACTGTATTGCTTATGCCCTTGTTTTTTTCTTTTTTATTTGTTTTTACTTATCTATTTTTAAATCTGTAGCACTTTGAGATTTGTTTAAAATGTAAAGTGCTTTATAAATAAAATGTATTATTATTATTATTATTATTATTAACAGCTTTTCAAAAAAAGTATACTCAACTGGCATACGCAAATAGAAGGTAAGTGTGCTGATTCTGACTATTCGGACAAAATATTGGCTCATACAATTTTTGCCTAGGTTTTAACCAAATGCTCATCTACTGATTTCTCCACTTTATTAAACAAACTCTGATTCCGATTACAGATCTCACCATTTTGTGAAGTCCAAACCACATGTTGTGTGCTGAATTCATCTATTCATCTAGCCTATTGCATGCCGCTATCATAAAGCAAAAATTAATAATTGTTTGGCTAATAGTAACTAAGTTTAACTTTGGGTTATAATCTCAGGTTTATGTGAATCACCAATCATGTGTAGCGGATAGTTTATTTGCTGTAGCTATGTCATTCATAATCGATTGCATTTAGATTTGCTAACGTAGGCTACTGGCACCTGTCACCTTGGCAGTTTCATGCAGACTGAAAGATTTGTTTTTCCTAGTAGCTTAACCACAGTAGTCTAGCTGGCTTATGCTTTTGTCATATTTTGTTAGGAAGTTGTCTGTGCTAACGTTATTAAGACGTAAATCAGAATTCGTTGAATAATGTTGAACGGAGTGAATAGTAGGCTAGATGTGCATTGAGCTAAAACATAGGCAAAAATTGCAACAGCGCTAAAAATATTTTTTGTTCATAATTGTGTTTTGTAACTTAGATAACATAACGTTACATGACAATAGATATAGAACAATAGATGTGACATATCTTGTGATGGAATAGTAATTTGGTGTTCTGAAATGGAACAATTTGGCAGCCATCTTACCTGGGTACAGTTCCTAGCTAGCAATAGAAACCTATGGCAAAAGTTCCATGTACTGTCTTTCTAACCCATATACAGGTGCAGCTCAAAAAATTAGAATATCGTGAAAAAGTTAAATATTTTTTGTCACTCATTTCAGAAAGTGAAACTCATATATTATATAGATTCATTTCATAGAGTGAAATATTTCAAGCCTTTATTTCTTGTAATTTTGATGATTATGGCTTACAGCTAATGAAACCCAAAATTCAGTCTCAGAAAATTTGAATATTTTGCTTTAACATATTTTTAAAGTATCATATTTAATATTTGGTCGCATATCCTTTGCATGCTGTTACTTCCTGAAGTCTGTGACCAATCAACATCAAAAGACTCTCGATATCTTATTTTCAGGTACTGTTACAAGCGATACTATAACCTCTCTATTACAATAGCCTCCGAACATGGCTCTAGTCTATGCTACTCTGTAGACAATGTAGCTTACTGCAAACACTTTTAATTATAATAATAATCAGAATAATAATCTCTGGTAGCCTACTTTCTTAGAAGTAGGCCTAGCTATTGTCTTCCTGGGAAATATGCGTTGTCCAATTAAGCTTGTTAGCCAACGTTAATTTTGCCAGAGAAACGTCAGTCAGCTGCTTGTCAGAAAGCAGGTACAAGCTAGGCTAATGAAGCGAATCAACATGCCTTATACGTCCATTGCAGTACAGAAAACAAAACTCAACCTAGCTATATGGTCCGGTACCAAAGGATTTCCCACCGGTAACATTACACTACCGAAAGAAAAAAAACTGCGCTGGAATTATGCTGTGCTCATTATGAACTCGGCAGCTCGTAGCCCAGACATGGAAGCTTGGAGTTATTCATCCGGCAAGCCAGTATTGAATAGCCTAACATTAAATGTATTTCTATAGAATACTAATAGGCCTATTTTAAAACTGTATTTCCTTATTTTACTTATGCAAACTATTTAGGCTGTATGTATTTCTTTCAGCTAGAATGTGTTTGCGTCTAGCCTATTGTGAATGCATGTCTCCATATAGACATGGTTCATTCATTTACATGCTTCTTCATGATCCATAGCTCAGGTGGTGCTGTTCATTGTATTTTATTAGACATAAAATTCACCTCATCTACAAACTCTTTTAATGTAATTGTGGGCTATTGGTAATAGGAGAAATGTTATCATTCTCGTCAGTAGAGGGCGTTACGCAAATGTTATGGTTACGCAAATGTCTGCATGCATTTATTTGGAATGCATCTATTCTGTATCCTTAAGGGATTCTTCTGTACATCTCTGAGTGGATGACTACCCATCACCTGAAGCTCAACCTCGACAAGACAGAGCTCCTCTTCATGCCATACAAGACCTCCCCACTACTTGACCTCTTCATCACCTTTGACGGGACCATGGTGGCTGCCTCCCGCTTTGCAAAGAACCTGGGGGTGGTCCTAGACGACGAGCTGGACTTCAAAGACCACATCAGGGCGACGGCATGGTCCTGCAGGTTCCTCCTGTACAATCAGGAGGATTCGAACGTATCTGACCACCTACTCCACCCAGCTTCTGGTCCAGACTATGGTCACCTCACGCCTGGACTACTGTAACTCCCTGCTCGCAAGCTTACCAGCCTGCGCCATCCTGCCTCTTCAACTCATCCAGAACGCAGCTGCCCGGCTTGTGTTCAACCTCCCGAAATTTTCACATGTCACCCCCCTGTTGAGGTCACTCCACTGGCTGCCAGTTGCAGCCAGGATCAGATTCAAAGTTCTGACCCTGACCTACACTGCAGCCAATAGGACAGGCCCCGTCTACCTGCAGGACAGTGGTGGAACAAACTTCCCATTCCCCTACGTTCTATGCCAACCCTGCCTGCTTTCCGTTTTTTCTGTGAAAACACACCTTTTCAGACTCCACCTGGACTGATACTTATCTAGGACCTCATGGTATTTGTTCTTGTTGAACTGTGTATTCAAGTTTATAATATTTAGAATAGAATTGTAGTAGAGCTGATTTACCCAGTTTACTGTGAACTGCATTCAATGTTCATTACTCGGGATAGCTGCTACTTTATGGGAAGAATGTGCTTTCTAATCTTTTCTGTAGTTACTTTGATGACGTTTCTGTATGCACTTACTGTATGTCGCTTTGGATAAAAGCGTCTGCTAAATGACTGTAATGTAACGTAATGTATGCATGTCTCTCTCGATGTCATTATCTTCATGCATTATTCATCATGAGTTAGCTACTTCGTTTTCAATGTAAAAAAAAAGGCGAAGTTACTCACGCATAGCCTACAGAGCGCCGTCTATAAATCCTTAATTCCAACTTGCACAAACTAGGCCTGCCTTTAAAAGTATTGATATCAAAATGTGGCCAAGTTACAACAATATTGCCTATCGTAGCTCACACTAAATAATCTAGCTCTATTCCAAAGCAATGCTACCTAAACTTTCCTAAATTATTTAATGCAACTTGGCCCTGTGTTTCTCATTCTTACCATCTCAAGATAATGTGGTCAATTAAACTGTATGTGCCACATCAAACTGCAAAATGTGTTGCACTTAAAAATTAAACAAATGTTTGAACAATTCTCTGCATCCACTGCTTTGGGTCTATGAAAAGCACAAAATTAATGTATTATTATTATAATTATTATTATATATTTATTGATGTATTTATTTGGAATATTTGGATTTTTCTACAGAGCATAGACATCCTTGTGTTCATAAAATTATGTCGCAAATATCCTAACTATTAGTATGTTAAAAAGATTTGCCATCATCTGACCCACAAACATGTCTGGATACATTTGTAAAAATGCTATATGTACGCTATTTTCTAGGTCAAAATAGTACTTGTTTTTATCTGCATTTATTTATGAATCCCCCTGTCTCTACTGTACATGATGTTTCTTGATATAAATGTCTGTTTGTGAATGGTAAAGAAATCTGTAGCAGCAGTGAACATGTTAAAACCTGTACATTTTCTAAAGTAAATTTGCCAACAAAGTATAACCATATATTTTCTGGAGTGTAATTATTCATCAACTGTTAAAAAAATGCATTGCAATCATATGTTGTTCCATGAGGCACAATCTCTTCACATCCTAAGATGAAGAAACACAGGGCCAGGTTGCATTAAATAATTAAAAAGTTTGGATAGCATTGCTTTGGAATAGAGATAGTTTATTTAGTGTGAGCTACAATTGGCACTAGTGTTAGTTGTAACTTGGCCACACTTTGATCAATACTTTTAAAGGCAGGCCTTGTTTTTGCAAGTTGGAATTAAGGACTTAATTATAGAGGACTAATAATAGACAGCACTCTGTAGGCTATGCGTGAGTAACTTGGCTTTTTTATGTTGAAAACGTTTTTGTTCAAATATATGTTTACTACAGGAAACCCACCTACCAGATTCAGAACATTTGAACTTAAAAACAAAAATATACAGCCAATCATTCTCAGCCCCATACAACTCTAGACAAAGGGGTGTAACAATACTGATCAATAAAAACATACCATAAACACATTTCCAGACCCTGGAATTCCAGACAAATCCAGGCAATTCCATACCCTGAAGGCCACTACTTGATAATCAATGGCTCAATAGGTAACATTATTGAACTATATCATGCATTTACAGTCCCAAGAATGACAAACCAGAATTTTCCCATAACTTTTTAGCACAATTACAACAACTTCCATTAGTTTGGTTTTGGTTGCAATGTTAAAACCCAAATTTCACCCGTCAATATCTCAGCTGTTTTAGCACCAATTATTAAGCCACTTGGCAGACCAACTCATCTCATAGAAATATAAAACAAATATGTTGAGATATACAGTGCCCTCCACTATTATTGGCACCCCTGGTAAAGATGAGTTAAAAGGGTTATAAAAAATTCACCGTTTGGTGAATTAGCTTAATCTCACAATGGGTAGGTTTACATGCACAGCAATATCCGATTACTGGAAGCGATCAGTTTACGCCAGTATTTAATTTATCGCGTTCACATGGACATAAGAAATGTGATTACTCCAAAAGCCGCGTTTACATGATTCTCTCCATAATTGGCTCTGAGGAAAACGTAGCTACGCCCGACAAAAATTTACTTAAGTAGTACCTATTATTATTATTATTATAGCTAGCTAGCAGTTATTATTATAGCTAGTTATTTTATAGCTAATTGCTAGTAGGCTAGTGGTTGATTTATATTATTGTACTAGCTAGCTTTAGTGATCTCTAAATCTGGCCAATTTCTCGATAATTTCAGTTATTTAATGTGCTAGCCAGCTAGCTAGTACAAACACAAGCACGTAACACTGAACAATATATTTTCACCGGTGAAATACGTTAATTTAGGCTACTGAATGATAAACATATACAATTAAACGTTAAAACGTTATTGTTGTAGTTAGCCGTTTTAGCTATGTTTGCTAGCAAAGCCAAAACTTTCCTGCCAAGGGTGCAGGGCTCCAGAGTGCGACCTGCATTTTGCGACCACTTTTGGAGATAGAATTTTTAACTAGGAGTAGGGATGGGAATCGTTAGATTTTATTGATACCAATGCCATTATCGATTCTGCTTATCGATCCGATTCTTTATTTATTCCTATATCGATTCCTTAAATATTATTTGCTCCCAGGCTATGAAAGGACCAACTATAATTGTGGGTGGTCATCTAAAATGGATTCAATTACATAATATTTATAAAGTATAAAGCATTTGTTTTTCATTCATATTTCTTAGTCATATCATGGAAAATATTTATCTGCTATATGTATGCCTGCACAAGTGCCAGAGCATCCAATAAAACAGTCAGAATTCTGTAAATGATAAATGTAATTGGCTTGATCAATACGAGTGCTTAAAAATATCAGGCATGAAAGAAAATAAGACACCGGAAAATAACGAAAAAGGACGCGAGAAGAGAGGATAAATTATCAGTTTGTCAAAAAAGATGGCTAAAATATTGTTTAAACGCTGCTCTGTGATTGGGATATTTAGGAGATTCATTCTGTAACGAAGATCGAAAACTTTACTTATGAGTCCTAGGCGTGTTTCATAAAGCTGCACCATAACGTTTGCATTGGTTTCTGTATTATCAGAACAGTTTCAACTGTCACCATTCTCCCCCTATCTAATTTAGCCTATACATTTACATGGAAGAAAGATGAGATCTTTAACGTTACCTGACCATTTTTTAGGAGGCAAGCTGGCTCCTCTTATTAGCTGAAGATGACAAAGATTGAACATTATCATTTAGCTAATTTAAGTTAGTTATTCGCTTTCCAAATCTAGGATACATCTGTGCGTGATGTTGTGTCAAAATATAGGTTATTCATTATTTATACATAATTATATATCATGTGTGGGACTTTCTATATGAAACCATGGTGTCAAAGGAGGGAGATGCTTTTCTGTGTTGGAAGGGTGTCTATTCCAAGACACCCTAAGAGGCCCAACCAGCACACTTCAAATTTATGACCGTGCACTCACGAGCACACATTCACGCCAAGGAAGGAAAAACAAACTCGGTGATTTGTATCTGTGTGATCGGGTGGGGCATGGTCCGGAGCCAGGCACACAGAATGAGCTCATCTTTAACACTGGTAAATCAAGGACATGCGTGCGCATCCCCACGTTAGTGAATTGATGGGGAAAGCTTATTCTTAGGTAAACGCCATATGGTAGAACAATCAGAGACTATTTCAGTTACATTTGTATATTTAAACATCAGAGTGATATACGTATCTTGATAAGGAGGTAAAAGGACCCATTCACACCTGCATACACACACTCACAGGGGACACATTTATGGTCCTAGATCGGCCAAGGGATAGTGAGGGGATCTTCTCAAGGAATGCATTGAGGCTCGGTCATTAAAAAGACATCTGGCCCCTAGGCTTGGAAATGTGTGTGTGTGCAGGTTCAGCAGCTAATAGAGTTTGGCAAACTTAAGGAAAAACATTTCCTTTGTTCGGCAACGAACATTTGGTATGAAATACATTTGACAAATAAGTTATCTTTCTTCATCCACAACCCGTTAGTATAAAAGAATATGTTAGTACACATAATGTTTCAAATCACAAAGGAAGGTTTTATGCTTGGTTTATGATTATACATGCCTGTGATGAATAACAATAAAAGGTTTATAGCTAGTATTATATAACCCATTATAGCAGGGTATTATTATGTAATTAACAACTATGGTCAGACCATGGCCAGGCTGTCTTTGATATAATTAAATCATGGTATTTCAGTTAAACTATAATATAAAACACAGGCCAATTGTAATGCTAAATAAGACCAGCAGAGACCGCTGCAGACCGTGGAATATATTCCCCAGGGGGGAGGCGCTTTCAAACTTTAAGACACGTGGGTTATGGTTTGAAAGACGCATATAACGGGGTCGTCTGAGTTGGCCCGGGGCTAGTGTTGTTTTGTCTCTGTCATCAACGGAACGGTGTTTACGTCTTGTGGGTGAGCATGATATTGACGGACTAAGACTGGACTGTGTGATTGAGAGTGTTGTAATATTGTTTAAAATATGTATGTCTAGCCGATCAGCCTGGGTATGTATATTCATGTGAATTTATATACAATAAATTACGTTATGCCAGCCTCTGGAATGTAGTGTCTAATTGGGAGAAAGTTTCAATTACTTGTAGTGGAGTGATCCTGACCCCTCCCGACGGGGCGGTGAAAGGATTATTCTGTTTATTGTACTACAGTGACCAAGTAGGCAATCGTTGTCAGATTAGTCTACCGCCAATCAAAACACTGTAGTTTTACACTTGGAGTTGGTTATAGCCTTATAGGCTCCCGAGGGAAGTCCACACACTCTGCAAGTATGTTGAATAATTGATCATTTCCGAACACGGATAACAAAATGGAGAGCTTACGTGAACACATTTTCTATTGATTTTTAAACGACAGTAGCTTAAATTATTATAAAAAAAATTGAAAATAAAATGACGTTTACATTGAATATTTTTAGACTCTGCCTGCAAGCATGCGTTGACTGAATGAAAAACGACAGCATGCATTTGTTTTTGTTGCTATGCATAGCTGTCGGGAATACAATCAATTGGCTACATGCTGGAATCGATAAGAGAATTGATAAGCTCGAAAGCAAACGATGGAACCAGTTCCTAACGGGAACCGGTTCTCGATTCCCACCCCTAACTAGGAGCACCAGTGCAACCAGCATTTAAAAAAAAAAAAATATATTTTTTCGTATATCACGTTAATCATGGGAGAGAGGGAGATAATTGATGTGTGTTTGTGTGTGTAAGAGAGAGAGAGAGAGAGTAGAGTGCGGAGCTACTGTGCCCATGATAACGTGCACTGAGCGGGAGAGAGACACACTCAGGGTACTTGACGCTTTGAGATGCAGTGCAGTGGAACCAGAGGCAGGAAAACACATTAATTAATATTATATAATTATTAGTAGTTAGTGAGAGCAGCTTATCCCGAGAATGAAACAAACTATTGATTAGCTTTTTACAAGAAAAGACCCTCCTCAACAATCGAAAAATGTTGAGGAGGACCATTCAGATGAGGAGTGCGCAGCAGGTGAGTCCGCAAAAAGGGCGCAAAAGTCATACTGTTTCCGACAGGAATGGCTGAAAGAATTTACGTGGCTGAG
This sequence comes from Ilyophis sp. 1 JC-2022, assembly GCA_022702515.1. Taxonomy (NCBI): domain Eukaryota; kingdom Metazoa; phylum Chordata; class Actinopteri; order Anguilliformes; family Synaphobranchidae; genus Ilyophis; species Ilyophis sp. 1 JC-2022. The sequence goes on from CM040402.1 coordinate 9,338,622, forward strand.
ATATTGCAAGGAAAGGAAAGCCATGTATTGTCAGTAGACTACTGTTCTCAGTGTGGCCAAACAGTTGCGGGGAAAACCAAGTTTGCAGATTCTACCACGCACTTTAAATACGAAGCACTCGTAAAACATAACAACAGTACGAAGCATAAAACTTGCAGGGACATAAGCATTGGTCGTACTGCAGCGCCACTTCCAACAGTTTTTAGGAGGTAGGAATCTGCCAATCGATCTGCAAAAATGACAAATGTATTATTTGCTGTCTGTTTAAGTTATGTTACAATGTTTCCTTTAAAAAATAAACTTTACCAAAATAAAAATGTGCCACTTTATTTTTAAGTGCATGTAGCCTATTTATTGATATAAAAAATGTCAATTCAAATGGTGCTCCTAAATTTGGGCTGGTGCTCCTAAAAATTTCAACAAGGAGCACCAGTGCTCCTAGTGAAAAAAGTTAGTCTGGAGCCCTGGGGTGTCAGTCCCCAGTTGTGCAGCTTGAACGCACGGATGCCAGTAATCGCACAGATGTCGGTAATGAACCACCTTCGATATCCGACCTCCCACGCAAGCAGGGTGAGACAGCAAACTTTTTACCGTACTTACGAAACTTTAAACTTTATTTTGCCGCTGTGTGTCCGGACAAAAAAATTGCATTTAGATTAAGTGATATGTCAGGCGTGACATGGACTAATGCTTTTGATGGGTGACATTTCTGTTTATTGTAGTTTTTAAATAAACTTTTAAAATTCTACAATACCAAAAATGTATTTTCCATTGACTTAACTTTGGGGCATTAATTTTCTAGCAACTGAAGGTTAATTGAAAGTTCAAACTACTGTTACAACAGTCTTGTGAAATGGGAGATTTCTTACTCCTCGCTCCGTCTCTGAAGCTCTCATTAAACTTCCACAGCACAGAAACCAGTCGTAGGCTATGTTGTGACAAATTATAGATTATTCATTATTTATATATAATTATATATCATACTGTAGGACCAACTATATGAAAATGTAGTGTTAATATGAATATGTTTTTCTGTGGTAGGATGAATTGCAAAAAGCAGTTCTAAAAGGCCCAAATGTGCACACGGCACACAGTCAGGGTCTCAAATTCAAGGTCAGACACTGACGCCGGGAAAACAAGCTCATTATTTGTATCAAAGTGTGGTCAATGAACAATTGTCCCAAGCTAGGCACACAGTATGATCTCATCGTCGACACCTGTAAATCAAGGACATATACACACACCCACATGCAGGGAAATTGAAAGGAAAAACTCGCTCTCTGCAGAAACAGCCATATTTTGAAACACTCCCTAACTTTCCCATGGCGAGTTTTGTAGTTATCTAGAAAAGCAGGCAATGGACCCATTCACACACACACACACACACACATACATATACACACACACACACACACACAGGCAACTAAATGTTCCTAGCCCATCTGAAGAGATAAGCATGAATTACTCCCTACACATTCTTTGGGGCCTGATTGTCGAGAAGAACGTCCAGCACCCTAGCCTTGGAAATGTATGTGTGTGTGCAGTTTGAGGAACTAATAGAGGTTATTAAATCCAAAGAAAACATTTATCTTCTATCTTTACAAACATTGATAAAAAAAACTATTTCTTGAACTACCATTGTCAAACCGTGACTAGGATGTTTCTGATATAATTAAATCATGGCATTTAATCAAAACTACCATATAAATAAGGGTCATATGTACTGCTTAATTAAAACCGGCAGAGGCTGCTGCAGACCATGGAAAAAGTGATCGCCCAGGTAATGGGAAAACCCCAAAAAAGGGTGGTCGAAATAACATATAAGATGTCAGCTGAACTTCATGGTGCTGCTGTTATGTTTTGCTTCTGTCATTAACGGACCTGTTTTACGTCTTGTGGGTGAGCATGAAATTGACGGACTTAGACTGGACTGTGTGATTGAGAGTGTTTTTAACATATGTATGCTTAGCCGATCAGCCTGGGTATGTATATTCATGCAAATCTTTTTTACAATAAATTACGTTATACCAGACTCTGGAATGTAGTGTCTATTTGGAAGAAAGTTTGAATTAAGTGTAGTGGAATGGTCCTGACCCCTCCCGACAGGGCGGAGAAAGGATTGTTCGATTTATTATACGACAGCTACTAACTGTAACCCTATGTTTAAACTAAAATTCCAAAGCGAGTTTTGAATTTTACGTATGGTTTAACATTTTTCTGAATCACAAGAAGTGTGGGCAAATCAACTCGAGAGAGCAAGGTGGGAAACAATATTTTGCCAGGGCAGTGATCACAGCAGTTCCACACAACTCTGACCAAACAGCACCAACTGTAGGTAACGTTAACCGAGTAACAAAGCTAGAAAGAATACAGCTAACTTCGTTAGCGAGAAACTGATTATGTTAACTTAGCTGCTAAGGTTACTCCTATCAGACATGTCCACAATATTATCTGTAATGTTAATGAAGCTACTAGTGCCACACCATGTGAGCTATCAACTAGTAAGCTATTAGACTAACCTTAAATCCTACAGTTTTTAAAAAGATGACATTTATGCCAGTATGACAGTAATGTTAACTCAGTTAGCTAACTTAACGTTAATGACGGAAGCATGGTTTATCATCTAAAACTCAATAGCCTAACTTACTTAACATATAACGTTACGTTATTTTCGGTACAATGCAACAAAAAGAATTATCTTAGCCAAGTCAAATAACATTACCTAATGTTATATCTTCCATTGCAATGTGGCGCTAGCCAGCTTGCTAACTTACATTGGGTAAAAATGAAATTTAAAACGGGAAGAGCCTGACATTGACAGATTGTTTAAGAATTGTATGTGTCAACTCTATTCCGATGGGATAAGTTTTATGGGGGGAGGTGGGGTAATGTAGCCTAATTATAACCAGAGGATCTCCGTTATTTTAGTCCCGTTGTAGCATACGATTCTTCCCAGCGTATAATTTTTCCCACTTCCGGGTCTGTTGCTTGACTGTACACTGTACATCTCGCTAGCAACTAGCACCTAGCACTGAACTGTGCTAGCCAGCAATCTATAACTGGTTTGATCATTTTCAATTAGCCTGTAAATAAACATTATTATCTAGTTCATACACTCAAATAAAATTAATTTAACTACAACTATATCTGTTGTTGTTGGTCATGATTCAATCCGTTTTATTTCCAATGTGTTATGAAATTTGTAATGTTATGTTATTATGTTATAGGCTATGTTATGATATTTGGAATGTTATTTGGTCTTATACTGCTCTATTAGGGTGCTCTCAAGGCACATTGATTGAACTTTCTAGCGGTATGTAGCTGTACATTTTCTAGCGATTGTGTAATCTTCAGTTATGTTTATTCAACGTTCAAGTGGATGTGTAACAATAGTTACGATGATTAAAAAAAACTACTCTAGTGGGACCTCTATAGCATAATGCAGCAGTCGTAGGCCGCTTACTACGAATTAGGCTCTTTGAGAGAAGGTTTGAACCAATCTGCCCAGTGATGAGTTTGAAATACAGTAGACCAACATAGCTACAGAACTTAGAAAATCCTAAATACAGCATAGCAGTCAGATATGAAAAACGGAGCACTGGAAATCCCTGATAGTGTAGAAAGCTGAAGTTTGGCTTGGTGGTGCTCATTTGAATTTCCTGTCTTTTGCGGCTTTTGACCAAGCCAGACTTCACACTTAAAATGTAGTTTTTTGTTATTAAAAACTATTATAGGAAGAGATTTTAACACAGTTCTGGAACCAAAATTAGACTGTTCTAATAAAAATAAATTCACCAATAATTCAACAATTATTAAACAATACATAAAAAATCTGGGCCTTGGAGATAGTTGGAGGCTAGAAATCCAAACAAACAAAATTTTCAGCTCACCATAAAACCTCCTCATGTATTGATTTTTTTCTTACCAGCAATCCAATACTTCACAAAATATCCAATAACAAAATTCACACAATGATTATATCTGACCATGCCCCAATTAGCTTTTGTCTTACAATTAATAACTACCAGAAACCAATTTCCAGATGGTGCTTCAATACATAATTAAATTAAAGACCCTGATTTTGTCACTTTTTTCACTAGAGTGGACATCCTTCATTGAATTGAACGACTCCCCAGAGATACCACCCTCACTACTATGGGAAACAGCAAAAGCAGTTATGAGAGGAAACATCATGTCATACTCCACTTATGGGGTAAAAAAAAAAAATTATAAAAAGAATTTAGAAGAAAAAGTCAAACAACTCAATGTCTCATACACCGAATATCCCTCAGAAGAAGTTCATATTAAACTAAATGCAGCCAAATATTAGCTGAGTGAACTCATAAATATGTTTGTAATAAGACCAAATTCATTACACAAAGACTAAAACAACTTTCCAATACACTGATACATCTAGTAAATTCATACCCAATCAACGAAAAAATTTAAAGGAAAAATCTATCAAAGGTAACATTACTAAAACACAGACATCAATAACGTATTTAAATCATTATACCACACTTTATACAAATCTACTTTATAACACGCTTTTTATTTTTTTTAAAAAGATGGATACCCAGCCAAATTCTACAAACACTACAAATCACTTCTATCACTACTTTTTATGAAAATGATAGCTGAAATCAAAGAAACCTCAATTATCCCAACACACATGAACACTGCCCTAATTACAGTCTGACCCTACTCTCTGCTAAGTTACCATCCTCTCTCCCTCATAAAGATAGACATTAAAATAATTAGTAAAGCACTAGGCATTAGACTAGAATCTGTAATAACAATCCTAATTCACCTTGATCAGACTGGCTTTATTAAAGGTAGACGTTCTTCTAATAACATGCGTCTTTTTAACTTAATTAGTTGCTCATAAAGGAAAAACAAAAATTCACTTATCCTATCCTTAGACGCAGACAAAGTCAACTGGAAATTTCCATTTGCCACACTTGTGGTTTTGTGGAGTCGCACATGCAATGGATAAGAACACTATATCACTTATCCACTGCTTCAGTCATTACAAATGGTCTAATCTCACAATGCTTCAGACTTCACAGGGGCACAAGGCAAGGATGTCCACTCTCCCCCTCCCTATTCGCAATATACATAGAGTCACTAGCAGCTTCCATCCGCCAAAACTCTATGATTACAGGAATCCAAAACACTACAACTTCTATGCATAAAATTAGTCCTTACTAGGGGCGTGCAAAACTCATATTTGTCATGGTCGAATAATCAGTGGGTGGTATGAGCGAATAATCGATTATTCGGATGTGCCGACAGGATCAAAAATTGACACCTGTCAAGTGCGAAATGCAGTAGATTTTTCTAACGCGGTAAAAGTTAAACGACTGCACATCACTCTGAGGCGTCAAATAAGCAACAATATTGTTGTTGCAGCCACTATTGTAGGCCTATGAATTGGCCTTAATTTGTCTGATCTTAAATAGTGAATGCTTAACACATTATGGTTTCATCTTGCGGCTTGTGTCGGCTTAACCCTCGTCCCTCCTCCCGCTGTCACCCTTCTCGTCTTAGTAAATTCGCTAAAGCCAACTTGGATTTCCAGATTTCTTTAACCCGATCCACGTTGGACCCCTACTGGTAGACGTATCTGTCACAATTACAGTATTCATGTTTGTCTGAAATTAAAATCTACAGCTTTAAGAAAACACGCAAGAAGCATTAGGCTATATTAAATAGGCTATTCAATTGTAGGCCACACAATTAAATTGTGGCAATTCAGACAACAATTTACAAGTAACAATTCTATAATATAAAATACATAGATCAAGGAAATTACATATTTATATGAAATAAAAAAGAACAAAATTTCTATATACAAGTAGGCTCTAATGTGCTATAAACAAATATCTAAACATCGAACAAAAAGTTCGGAAATTTGTGTTTGGTAGATTATTTCTCTGTTGTAACAATGCTTCTTGGCAATAAATTTTATACCGTTGGAAAGCCTGTTTATTTCCCTTTTAAATGGTGTCCCATTTGTAAGGAACATGCATTTGTGGGATGAGCAGCACAGCTGAGTATGTGGGTTGCGCCCATGTAAAATTTGCCAAATCTTCTCTGCCAATGCCAAACAGCTTATTCTGCTGTTGCTAGTGACTCTTGTTTGGTGTTGTTTGGTGGATTGAATGATTGAAGTCTATCAGTAACAAGGAAGAAACAAGACATATTGGCAATTTTACAATTTATTAATTTAACAAACAGTAAGGAGCCTCAGTAGCGTGTGGAAGAACCATACACAGCCACAACAGCACCTCCTCCTCATGCTGGTCACCAGCGTGGTCACACACTGCTGTGGGATGGCATTCCACTCCTCAACCAGGATTTGTCGCAAGTCAGCCAACGTTGTTGTGTTGGTCACTCTAGCACGAACAGCACGCCCAAGCTGATCCCACAAGTGTTCAATTGGGTTGAGGTCAGGACTGTTGGCAGGCCATTCCATTCTCTCTACTCCCAAATTCTGGAGGTAGTCTCTGATAAACCCCGCTCTGTGGGGGCGAGCGTTGTCATCTTGGAGGATGGAGTTAGGTCCCAGACTGTGGAGATATGGGATTGCAACTGGTTCCAGAATCTCATCTCGATATCTCTCTGCATTGAGATTGCCTCTAATGATGACAAGCCTCATTTTTCCAGTGATGGAAATGCCGCCCCACACCATCACACTGCCTCCACCAAAAGGTGTTACTATCGGTGCAGCAATCGGCATAGCGTTCTCCCCGTCTTCTCACACTTTTACCCTACGATCCAACTTCCGTAGGCAGAATCTGGACTCATCGCTGAACATAACATTCCTCCACATGTTCAGGTTCCAGTGCAGGTGTAAGCTGTTTGGCATTGGCAGAGAAGATTTGGCAAATTTTACATGGGCGCAACCCACATACTCAGCTGTGCTGCTCATCCAACAAATGCATGTTCTTTACAAATGGGGCACCATTTAAAAGGGAAATAAACAGGCTTTCCAACGGTATAAAGTTTATTGCCAAGAAGCATTGTTACAACAGAGAAATAATCTACCAAACACAAATTTCCGAACTTTTTGTTCGATGTTTATATCAAAATATGCCAAAGCACATTAAATAGCATACATAGCTGCAAACAACGAAATAACGGCTGTTTTATCTGTTTTCAGTACTTTATTCACCTACCCTTTGCAAGGATTACACTGCTGTTATCTAGTGTCCTTGGCATGCCAGCCATCTTCGCTGATATTTTTTCAGCTCGAGGTTTGTCATATTTGCGAGTTTGCAAGAAATAAGACGTAGCCTGCACTGTGCCGGACTCTGCTTTTTCAACGATGTCTGTTTTTGAGATCATCGTCGAGGTTGATCCGTGGTAGGATTGCACTGCACTTGGTTGTCCCCAATTGTTTTAAATTGGTCCCAGGCTGAGCTTTTTATAGCTTTTTTGGACACTGACATTTTTTCTGGCTTACTGGCTAGCTAGGAAAGGCTAATGCGTCACCAGCGAGAAGTAGTCTCTAGGTGTTTCACACTAATAGTTTGACGGAACCACAAACTGAAGTGCATAATGGTTCTGTTCAGTGATTTGTATTTATTTATGAAACAATAAACTCTGCAACCCTGTGGGTGCATCCCAATACCTGAAAAATGCACCCTCCTTTCTTCCACTACCACCTCCTCTTCTCCATGCCCCAGGAACAGATCTTTTGTGTTTTAATTTAATGTTGATGTTTACATCTTAATTACGTATTAATGGTTACATATTAATGAATGTCTCGATGCAAACCGCAATGTCAGGTACATTGTATACTGTACATGCAACTACTTATACTCGAAACGTTCATGGAATTTAGCATACTTCCAGATAGGAGAGGAGTGGTAGTGGGGGAGTGGAGGAAAGGAGGTGGGGAGTGAAGAATATTGGGACGCACCCACGGAGTTTGTTACACTTAGCTTTTCATCTCCAGCACCTGTGGTCTACACAGTCTAGTATGCAAACTACATAAGAAATATGAATTGTATGTATTTATTCATCCCCAAAATACGTTTCACAAGAAAGCCATAAAATATTACTTATTTTTTGAGGGAAAACTACCTCAAAAGTCGTTGCCCCTATTCCAAAATTCGATTCAGTAACTTTTTTCTTCCCCCCCCCCCCCACCTTGGGAGGTCAACTTTGTTTTTATTTAGAATCATAATTTACAAAAATGAGGAAAGGAAAAAATGTTTTAATATAAAAGTTTTTTTACAGACAGATAAAGACAGACAGACAAATGCATAGGTGGACAAATATACCAGCAGACAATCCTATACAAGGACTAGACCTTTTTTTCTCCATGGCAAGACACAAGACAAAACAGTAACAGAACAACGCAAGGAAGACAAGAATGGTGAGTGCAGGCCAGTTAACACAATTTCATCAAAACAGGTATAAGAAAACAGGTGTATGTGTGTTTCTGTATGTATGTATGGATGTATTTATGTGCGTGTGTGTAGTAGTCTAAACAGTCAGTCTGAGATGGGGTCTATAGGATGGATGGAAGAGAAAAAAAGAGTCAATAACAAGATGGAGGAATCAGGTTTGTAAAAAATGAGGGGTATGAGGGGTAACCAGATGGGGTTCTGTTGCATTATTTTTGACAGAGGTGGATACATTTTCTATAGAGATGTAATCCATAAGTACATTTTTTCCAGTGTGCAATATATGTATTGTTTTTTTATTTCCAGTTCATGAGGATAATGTTCTTGGCGATAATTAAGGCTACGAGGAGTAATCTGCTGTTTGTTTCATTCAGGTTGATTGTTGATATGTCTCCTAGTAAGCAGAGTAGGTGGATAATGGGATGTGGCAGCCCAGGAAGACGGATAGTGACTCTGATTTTCCCCCCAAGAGTGTTTAACAGGCGTGCAGTGCCAGGTGGCATGAATATAGTTATCCGGGCTATTTTGTGTGCAATGTGAACAGATTTCTGATGAGAATCACATTTTAAACATTTTTTGCACGGTGAAGTGAATTCTGTGGAGTATCTTATATTGTATTAGTTGTAGGTTGGCATTTTTTGTCATGTAGTAGATGTTTTTGCAAATGTGGTTCCAGAGGTCGGCATCAGGAGTATTGATGGTATTGATTGGTAATTCCCATTATATTGATGGTATGGATATTGTTTTGTCAGATTGTGATATTATTCTGTATATTTTGGAGAGGAGTTTTTTGTGTAAGAGATGTTAATTAATTCTGAAGCTGGGGAAGGGAGATCTAGGTTGGTGGCCGTAATGTTACATTTTGTTTGAATGGATGATTTAAATTGCAGATAATCCAGAAATTGTTTGCTCCCAATGCCGTACTTCTGGACCATGTGGGGGAATTAAATCAATATATTATTGTGGAAGATGTGTTTGAGGTGTGTGATGCCTCTTCAGTCCAGGTGCGGAAATTAATTGGTTTCTTGTTACTTAGAAAGTCAGGATTGTTCCAGATGGGAGTAAAATTATATGGTGCAAAAGTGGCGTTTTTGATTTAGTGGTAATCCTACCTTAACGGAAATCTTTGGAATGCTACACACCTGCCACTTCCTACTAACATCACAACAGGCAATATCAAATACTTAGGCATCAACATTTCCTCCAAGCTGTCAGACTTATTCCATCCCAGTACTAAAAGAAATAGAAAATGACCTGCAACGTTGGAATAAGTTACCTCTTTCACTTATTGGCAGAACTGCAACAGTTAAAATGAAAATTCTATCCATCAGTGATCTACCATTTAGAAGGTAGTAGAAAGTAGTCTTCGAAAAAAGCATACACAATAAGGTCTGTGGATGTCCGTGAGTAACCGTGTCATTATATTTGTAAAGAGACATTGCTGTTGATTTTTTTTTAAATGTACATTTTTGGCTGCAAATTTGGACCTGTTGAAGTCTGTTCTATCAGGATGACATCACGGTGAGCTGCAAATACATTTGGTCCCCTAAAATGGGGGGACTATGTATAAAAATGGCTACAATTGCTACACGGTTCACCCTATATGGATGTAAAAAACCCTCAAATTAAAGCTGCACTTTAACCTCATAGTTACTGTTCCATTTCAAATCCAATGTGCTGGAGAAGAGAGCCAAAACAACAAAAATTGTGTCACTGCCCAAATACTTACGGACTGCACAAAACTATTGAGTTCTCAGCAAAACTACCTGGATAGATAGATAACACTCTATAGCACATGAGTATGTAGAAACATATCAAAACATTTTTTTTGGTGAACTGCCCTTTTAATTGTGCTAAAGGACAAATAATCCTTCTTCTGTCTCATACATTAGGCTCTCACCTCATCTCTGAAGAGACGACCTTGTTCTTCACAGCCAGTCAGATTCTGAACAAAGCCAAAGACCTGTTAAAAAATGTTTAAACATTTATTAGTATCAGTGGAATATACACAATTAAATGATAGGTATAACCATGAGCTGTCTCCACCTGGCTTCTGAACATGCATTCTGCTGTGTCCAGTGACAACCGCAATGGTTCTATTAAAATATTTTAAGTGCTGTGGGCGACAAAAGTCAACAAAAAGACCAACGTTATAAAGTGCCAAGGGCGATTTGTGCAACCAAAAAAGTTAAAAACTTAAAAATCCTATCAAAATGCTGTTACCAGCTAAATAAACCATGACATGATGCACAAAATTTTTCTGTATGGCAGTATAAGTGGGCCGAGCTCACAGCAGAATATTTTTTTACTTCGGTCTCAGATGCACGTCCCAGCAAGAGTGACGAATAAATAAATAATTCTGCACGTAGTTCAAGATAATGTGTGGGCTGACTATTAATGTTGAGTTATGTCTGAATGAATGCTCTGTAACAAACTTGATAGTCGCTACAGCTCTGATTTTCTTTTGGGGGGGGGGGGATTAATTATTCAGTGGTGGTGCTCCAGGATTTGTAGTTAATACATGCGTATGCAAGGCTAGGCGCGGTATACACACTGCAATCCATTGAATGCCATTTTCTCCAATCCGATTCTGCCACACAATCACCGCTTGAGACCAAGCTCAATCAGCTGGCCAAATAACCTAGCTAATATCCTACACGCAAGACACTGGCATAGCCCATAACTATTTACAGTGGTGTCTGAGAAGGTGGGTATACTGTGAGTATGGGGTGGTACACCATTCAATTTAGTAAATTTTAACATCATGTTAGGAGGAAATATTGGAGGACCAGATGCAATAGATGCGGGATCTTAAAGTGTTCCAATGAACACCATTGAAACGAACAATAATCCGTAGTGGAATGGGAAAAAATAAAGAGAACACAAATAACCTCGCGATAAAAACGAGGAACTCGATATCCGAGCAAAACAAAAGAAATAAGCAGTCATGCTTATCTAACTCCCGTTTGTGGAGCGAACAAAAGAAAGAAAAGAGAAAAACTCAAAAGACCCCTAAGACTTAAGGTGAGAGCACTCGTAGGTATGAGTGGAAACAAAGAAACGAAAAACCTCTGCTCTGAAATAAGAGCGAAAAGATCACTTAGCTTTTTCTAAATTGTACTGCTAACAAGTCCCGCGTTGAGAAGCAAAGCGGTCGATAGCAGCACAACTTCCTATACCTTTTTAACGGCTCGAATGTTACGTGAAATAACATGGAAGCGACGAGAAAAGAAGGAAGCGGGGTATAAGTAGTGAGCGGAAATAAATGACAGGTGAACTCACTAATCACCGAGGCAAAAGCAAAACCCGTAGCGGAACACAGGAAAATCCGATAGATTACCGGTAAAAGACAAAAAGAATAAAAGACGCGGAGATAAGGGAAAGAAGGCATGATCCATGACACTGTTAGTAAATATTAGTACATACTGTCAAACTTATCGTCTCAAGGTAGCATGAGCCGGGAAAGCATATAGGGTATTCAGAGTAGATTGTTACACACAGTGGGGGTAGGTTGTTGCACTTTATAGGTCTTTCACATATCGCTGTAATCAAGGAACAGGGCTCGACATTAACTGTCCGATTGTCCGGGACAAGTACAAAAAAGTGGTCGGACAAGCATAATAGGCTAGGCTACACATTAGCTTGCCCGAACGGCAATAGGTTAAACGTAGGCTATAGCTAAGAAAGTGCCAGTCTGTCGCACTGAAAACTCTCATTCGCCTATCTGCATTCCGCAAATATCACTGGGGTCAATGATTTGTAGAAAGGTGTTTGTGGCACGAGTAATTTTAGTTCCAAATTAAATTAAATATCTTCTCTTTTTGCTGTTTGCTTTTTGCTGTTTTCAATTAAACATGTAAAACATATACAAATGTACAAATCACTGCTTTCTGCTTTTATGTGCATTATACATACTGTCCCAACTTTTTTTGGAAATGGGGTTTGTACATTACAGGCATTGTTGCACTCTCATCTTAACTTTCTCATCTTGTTTTTCTTAAGGCCACTATAGGCTTAAATTTTTTACATTAAAATAAAAAATTTTAAGTGTTATTTGTTTAGTTTTTGTAGGCTAATTTAAGGCATGTTTCAAAGGCCTACATCACATTTGAATCGGTTTAAATAAATGTGATATTTAATATCTTGTCAATGTTAAATTTTTTAAAATGTTATTCTCGTTAATCTTGGCTGTTGTATTTTTTAAGCACACACGTAGGCCTATGCTTTATAGCTAGGTTATAGAACATAAATGAAGTGGCGCCAACCCAAAACTAATAGAATAAATAGCATATTGAAATAAAAAGTGTACTTACCCGGGAGAATTGATTGTCATTAAAATTGGAGACGGAAAGGGGATGACAAACATTTGAGAGGCTGGCCAGAAATATTAAATCAACTCAGGTAACGTTAGCTAGTCCCTAATTTGGATTAAAATAACATGTTGTATTTTGTATCTTTACCAGTACAATTGAAGAAAACGTTAATACAAATACAATTTGTTTTAAAACGTAATTACTAGTTTTCCAATACTTTTTATTTTATTTTTTAAAACATGTAATAACTGGCCCCACCAATTGTCAAAACCTACCCCCGTTGGCGCTAACATGGAGTGTTTTGTTTAAGTCAATTGTGCCTTTCACATTTACGATCGAGCTTAATAAACAGCAGCAATAGTTAATAGAGAGATAGAAGTTATTAACTACAAAATATTATCAATGTTATGCAAGCGGTCTCCTAGTAATCGATTAAAGAAATTATTGTCACAACCTACCCCGACCTCCCATGATCTTAACGTGAAGCTTAGTATTATCTTAATGTTAGTATTCGTACCTTTCTCGACTGTTTCAGTGAGCGATATTAACTTCTCGTGAACTCACAAGTCTCGCAGAAAAAAAATGAATGCACTATGTCATAATACCTGGTACCAGTATTCCCTTGGTCCAGGGTTCGGTTCCCTTTCACATATGCATCCTGAAACGGATCAGGCCTCTAAATGCTCCAGGAAACAGATCAGAGAGCCATATGTGAAAGCGCCCTAAAATGGTGAATTTAATTATCATTTGCTTTTTGTCATTTATTTTATTTATTTGTTTATTTATTTGGAAGGGACAATGCACATTAATGAACATACATACAGTATGTAAACATGCCGGATTATAGCAGGGATGCTAATTTCCATCCGTAGTCGGCAATTTAGAGTCTCCAATTAGCCTAACCTGCATGTTTTTGGACTGTGGGAGGAAACCGGAGTACCCGGAGGAAACCCACGCTGACACGGAGAGAACATGCAAACTCCACACAGAAAGGCCCTCGGCCGGGATTCGAACTCGGTACCTTCTTGCTGTGAGGCGACAGTGCTAACCACTGCACCACCGTGTCATGGATCATGCGACTACAATAAGAAACTGCTAATGCAAATGTAGTTTTTAATTTTCATTTAAATTATGGCAGGGATTTGCATTAACATTTTCAAATGGTCAGATAAAGTGTGTACATTAACTTGAAAATGAAAACGCAAAATGACCTTTTGCATTTTCATTTGAATTATGTCATGGTTTTTGCGCACATGGAATGTAAACAAAATGGAATCGCCGATTTGCATTTTCATTAGAATTTTGGCGCGGATATGCTTCCATACACACATACGTACCATGGCTAAATTTTAACCAATGCGAAGTAGACTAATGCAGCGCTCATGCTTTGTGAACGTTAGGTAGGAATGTCACAAAAATATAGAAGAAAATTCAGTAGTCCCGCAAAGGAATATCTCAAAATGTTGACGAAAATTGGCCTTTTATTAATTGTTATTTCGTCCTCCGTGCTCTGCCAGTCAACCTTCCTATTGTTTTCAGTGTTTTCCCTTTCCCTTTCGTCTCACGTCATGTTTTTACGTTTCCATTTGTCTTCCATATTGTGCAGGCTGGGAGTGGTTCTCCTCCTTGTTTCCTCATTTCCCTTCTCATTCTCTCCAGCGAATTACCTACCTTCCCCGCTTGCATTCCACACGCTCCAATTACCGTTCAATCACTCTCGCATACATTCTCACACTGCAATCACTCATTGACTCATTAACTTCACTATATATTCCCTCTTTGTTTGTTGTCTTGTCACCAGTTCGTTATGCCTTGTCACTATGTTTGTCATGTCTTTGATGCCTAGAACTCAGCCTTGTCTTGTCTTGTCGCGTTTTACTAACCTTGTGATTTGCCTTTCTAGTTTGCCCGCCAGCCTACATTCCCTGCCCCGCTCCAAGCCATGCTACCCTGCTTTCCACATCTGCTCTGCCCCTGCTACACCCAACCCAGGATTCAGCCACCATCCAGCACCTTTCCTGCTTCCCTCACCTGCTCTGCCCTCCGGTTCTGTTCTGCCCAACCCAGGATTCAGTCCCTTGCCTGTACTCTGCCTTGTGTGCTTGCCTAAATAATCACTGAGTTCTGTCTCTGAGTCGTGCATTTGAGTAGAGTTCCGGTCCCAGACCTTACAATTGTGCCACGAGTCTTTAAGTGCAAGTCACAAGTAAGTCGCAAGTCAATTCAGCTAAGTCCAAGTCAAGTTGCAAGTCATTTTTTTGGCGACTCGAGTCCAAGTCGCAGACTCGAGTCTCCAACTCTGCTATATTCACACACCCTCTAAAAAGACCCGTTTTTACATTTTCTCAATAACCACGTATTTAAATTTAACAAATTTAAATGTTGTGTAGTCTATAGCAGGAAAATCAGCATCATAGAAGCTAACCGCCTCATCTTACAGCAATGAGGAAAGCAGGGTTTTTCCTGGCTCAAAAAGAGGCTTAGGTGGTGCCTAAGCACAGCCAACCTAGCTTTGTCATCGCGGCTATCTTAAAGGGTAACTAACCCCTAGATCACATTTTTTTAAATCTGTCAACGTGTTTGTATGCCTACCTTATAATGAAACTTATTCATGCATTCCGTTATTTCAACAATTCTGAAATAATAACATAAATCAGGAGAAACTGGTAGAAAAGCATCTTTGTGCTGCCCGTAATGGTTGAAATTTCCTTTCTGCTCCCCACACTGCCCCCGCCCTAATCATGATGTCAGAGTACCTTTTTGGAGGTACCTCTACGTCATATGGATAATTGTTGTCACCCACAACGCAAACAGCCGGCACCTGATTGGTTAGACCCACTACGTTACTTTTGTTTCGGCTCCACGATTTTAAACCGGAATAACGTTGCGTCCTGTTCTTAAACTCTTATTCCACCTAAATAGTCCACTAAAATATGTTTCTGAAAATATCTGAGGTGAGAAATAGGCCATGCAGTTGCTGAATCTTGATTTATATTTGATGTGCAACGTCGAGTTTGACAGTTTGATCCACGTTATACCAAATAATTTGTACAATGTCTGTTCATTTATGCAAATGACGATGGACGCAGCTCCTCCGCCCCCACCCCTCTCTCGCTCACCCCACAAAGTTTTTAAAAAAAAATCTTTGTGGGCGGAGACAGGCTGAAACAGTGGGGTTAGTTACCCTTTAACACCTATACCCCTTCTATTACAATTTTATGCTCTGATAGACACCAGTTTTTGGCATAGATTAATATAACCTAGTTTATGCATTCTTTAGATTTTTCAATTTAAAAATGTTTTCCATGGCTAAGAGGACTGGAGCAGGTACATGGAGTTGGCAGTACAGTGTTTCCCATAAGTTTTTTTTCTGGAGCGGTGGCTCATAAGGCGGGGTTGGGGGTGGCAGTGGGTGGGGGATCAGGGGTACTCCCCCAGAAAATTTTTAATTTACAAGAGTTTGTTTCATGCATTTCTTTGAATTTTGAGAGGTAACATAACAGTGTCTCCCATACCATTAAACAATAGCAGCACACCACTGCAGCAATAATCTGGCCATTGTTACTATTATGTACCTGACAATAAACTACAGTATCTCACATGGTCTTTGTGTTGCATATTCTACATGTTATATCACGGCATTCTTGTTACATCCGCCATTTCCCTCCAGTCCATCTTCCTACCTTCCTATCGTTCTCCCTGTTTTCCCCATTCTTCTTGTTTCATGTCATGTTTTTCTTTTGACCTTGTCTGTCCTTCTGTGTTGTTTCCTCATTCTCTCCCTAGTTGTCCCCCAGCCAATCCCTCACCTTCCCCGCTCATATTTATTACTTCATTCACATTCCTCACGCCCGGTTCATTTCTGATCTCCCATTCACCTGTTTCTCCCCTTATTTATTTTGCTCTCTTTGTTTGTCTGTGCCAGTTCATTCCGTCTCTTTGAGTGTTTGACGTGTTACTCGGCCTCTGTTTGTGCTAACTTGCCAGTCTGTTTCCAGTTTGCCCGTCCAGCCTGCTTCCCGTATCTGTACTCCTGTATTCGCCAGCCCTGCATCCAGCCCGTCACTTAGCCCATCTGTCTGTTGCCCTGTTCCAATTTGTTCCTGCCCAGCCGTTTGTCTTGCCAACCCCGCATCCTGACCCTCACCTAGTGCCCCTGTTCACTGTTTTGCTTGCTTCTCATAAATTATCTGCAATGGTTCGGAGTTTGCTATTGAGTCTGCCTCCGGGTCTTGCTTTTGGGTCCAGTCAGTCTGAAGATCGTAACAATTATTTTGTAAAGAAAATTGCCGTGATTCTCTGATTATGCACAGCTACATGAGAACTAATTGGGTTGAAGATACTGGAGATTTAAATATATTTCGAAGTTGGTTACAGTTCCTCTTTAACCAGCAAATAATTTTATACTATCATAGCAACAATAAAACATAAGGTTTGCTGGTTTTGCGCAAGAGAGCGCATACTAGTGTTTAATATTGTCCTGAAAATTTGCTATTTTTAAACCCGGGATTATAACACCTCACTCCCAGGAAATCCCATCAAAAAAAATCAGGGGCATTCTAGTAGGCTATTATCTAATGTGTGACCCTACTTATTGGTTTACAGGCTACCGGCATCCATATGCCATATAAAATGATCTTTCAACACCATGGCATTGTCCACTAGCGTACTATTGGCTGAGATTCTTGAATATTGATAACAAACTGTTTTTCAAAGACGTTTTATGAATAAAATCAACATATTTTCTGTACACAATTATGGCTGCTTCAGAACTTCGGCCATCTAAACAAAGCTTTTAGGGCTATTAGGCATACCTGAACCATGAAAAGTAATAACTGGCTATAACTGTTCACAACAAAAAGGCTTTAGGTCTACAGGCAAACCGCCAGTGTCTACAGGAAAAGGACTATACCCCCCCTCAAAAAAAATAATGCCTACACATTTTTACCTTCTTCTTTGAAATGTTGAGGGTTTCGGCAGTGAATGCCCAAAACTGAGAAATTTGGAAATAAAGTGTGTTATGCAAAAAATTCTCACGTTTATAACAAGCCAATAAATTTTTTTTACCAAAATAAAAAATCTAGGTTTTTGCTGCAAGAACTGAGAATGTGAGTAATAGGCCTACATTATATAGTCTAAGTAAATGTTATGGCATAAATACAATATCTCCAAGACACATAATCAAATACAGTGGGGGAAATAAGTATTCAACATGTCAACAATCTTTTTATTAAACATATTTCCAATGCAGCTATTCACATGAAATATTGACCAGACATTGGTATTAACTCAATAAAACTACACAGCTAGAGAAATTGTAACATTCCAATCCTTTAAAAAGTTATGCGCAATAAAGTGGAATGACACAGAAAAAAAGTATTGAACACGCTAAATGAAATGTATTTAATACTTGGTGGAAAAGCCATATTTTTTATATTTGGTCGCATATTCTTTGCATGCCATGACTTCCTGATGTCTGTGACCAAACAACATCAAAAGACTCTTGATATCTTATTTTCTGGTACTCTTACAAGCGATACTATAACGTCTCTGAATATGAATGGATCTCTGTGAATTACACTGGAACAGTATGGAGCACATGGTTGGCTAAATGGCTCTAAGTCATCAATGGTCTGATATATCAAACAAGCCTTTAACCATCACTCTGCTGTAGATATGGATGGATAACTTGAAGGGTTTCTTCTCCTGACTTATTTTTCCATAGAGTTCAATAGGAAAATTTGTCGGAGAAACAACCCTTAAAGTGATCCATCAATTGGTGACTTGGATTTGTATACCATTTGTTTTGCAATAGAAAATGGTGGGTTTGGTTAAGATCAGGTCATGGGCTTCTCCACCCCGAACAAGAGGCCTTAGAGAGAGAGACTGATATCTCTCTATCTCCGCCATTCATTTTTTAATGCTTCATTGAAGTACAGTATATGGCGCCCCTAGTGGTCAGCTTTTTTTGCAGTAAGTGTAGAACTGAAAAAAAAAATGGCTGGGACTGCATGGGGCTACATGGCTAAAAGTATAAATTCTGTTAAAATTAAAAAGTAATGTTCTTATACCATTTTAGTTTTGACAAGGCCTCAATCGTGAGATTCATAAATCATATTGATTACATGATTCATTATTATTGTTTGCTCATAAACTAATATCTAACATAACTGCACTAGCACCCATGCTAACCACTAATGACAGGCCCCACAGTCCATGAATGGTGGAGTAATTCAGAATGTATTTTATGACTGTATCAGAGCCAATTTGCTATCACTATCATTATGCCGAAATTGCATTTTGTTTTCACATGATTTTTTGATGATTGGTCAACAAAAAGTAATATATTTTAGAGGATATATCTATATAGAGGATATATCTATATATGTTATCTACATAATTTTTTGGGCTTATCTAGTGTGGACGTGGTTACTATATTGTAAAATCAAAGAGAATCTGTAAATATTGATTCAAATAATTCTCAAATTATGATTTTGTGTACAACTCTCATTGACCCCCACACACTTCTACACTTACTGGGATCCCTATCGCCCCCCTAGTGGTTAAGAAATGCAAAACCAGGAAGTACGGGGCAGTTGGATGTCTTTCTATTATAAGGTCTCTGCCCCAAACTGTCAATCATACTGTGCCCGGACCATGATGACCATATCCGGTTGACCCTGCTCCCGACAAAGTCACTTTGGCGCCACGGAGCAGACACAATTTGTACAAACATGGCGGCAAAGAAGACTTCCAGAGACTCAAAACTGTTTTTACGAAGCCGTGGGAAGGCAATGGGTGACGTCACAGTGACTTTTCCATATTTTTATACAGTCTAGATAGCGTACATATCCCCGTTCATATCCATGAAGGAATGTTGGAAACAATGGCAGATAGAGTGAAAAAAAAACTTTCGCAAATTTTGCAAATTGTGAAACGGAAACTTTAAGAAGAAAATAAATGTTCTTTATGGAGTGGCATGAATCACTGCAGCAGTGAATGCAGTGTCAGTTCAGAGGTGTGCACATTAATACCATATACTTACCATATATACAACCATATATTTACAGCAACCAACTCGTACTTTCACTTCAATCAGCTTCATATGACACTCAATATCAGCCTGTCGTCAAGCGTTAGCAAACTACGGTGTTGATGACTGATGCTACTCCAGCATTTCTTACGAATTTCAGCATCTTGAGGAAAAAATGACACCGTATATTATCCTCTGTTTGTGCATCCAGGGAGGGCACATACACGGGGCATGCTTGCAATGCAAACAGAGGCAATAACAACAACTAAGTTATAACTGTTAATTTAGCTCTAGGGCTAAGCTTGAGGGCTAAAGTATTGTAGCTAGATAGCTAGGTAGCATCACCACGAAGGGACACAGAAGGTGGGAGAAATTAAATAGCGGGTTGAAGAAGGAGAGATACTGGAAGAGGTATAAGGTTGGTAGCTACAGGGATTAAGAGCGGAAAAATCTGCAAATATTTGGTCGTGTTGCTCCCAGCACAATCTGCAAACGTAACTATAGGATTAGAACATTTTTGATAACACAGACATAGGTTCTCTATGGCAAACGATTGTTTTGCTCAGACTCAAAGAGGCTGTTTTAGCGGGATATAATAGTTTTATTTGCCTCTATGAGAGGAGATATGCAATGACATTAAAATATGTATTAGCCATTACGTCTGGTGGTTCATGACATCATGAATCACCTGTCTGTGGCCAATAGGACTGAGCCCAGTAACAATTTGAACTCCACCCATTTAATCCCCACAATAGATGGATTTAGATCGACAATGCAATGAAATTGAAATATCATACATGAATGATATCACATATGACACTTAATACATGACATAACATATCATACAATGTAGTCTGAAGCATGGATTTACCTTTACAGTCCCTTTAATCTTCACCTTGACGCGTCATTACTCCTCACTGCACTCCACAAGTGCGGATTTGCAAAAACAGTTGCTCTTAATGAGAACAGTGCTCTTAATGCTCTTTGTTAGTACTAGCTAGCTGAGCCTGTAGCTAATTACTTTTATTACAACATAAAATAGACAGCAGCTTAGCTTATCATCATCATGATCCAGTCCTTTTGTGACACCAGCTAGTTATCATATCATCATGATCCAGTCTTTTTGTGAAAAAAAAAATCTGTATGCTATTGAAATATTGGCTGTATTGAAATTTTAGCTAGCTAGCTAATTTGTTTTAAGTTTCCTATACTGGGAAAAGGAGAAGTGGCTAATAGGCTACATCCCAGCAAAAAGAGACGCACCGACGATGAGTGCACCATTTTAATATGTGTAGCCTAACATTTTATCCTACGGTTGTCTGTCTGGCAGCCTTGAGCACTTTACCCTTAGCCTACTATGCTTCATTGATAAAGCCTACTGCCCTATTTGCACTGGACTAATTTTACCTGGGGACCTCGTGTGATTTGTAGGCAAATAATTGCAGTCGTCTGTGATCTTAATCCCGTTCAGGGTGAGAAATTTACTTTCTGACCTACCAGTGATGGTGGCTGGTAGATGTTACTAGCCGCCCCAAAATTTTACAAGACACCTTTAAAAAATATATTTTTCTAATTACACTAAAATAACGTTTCAGAGACATTACAGAAAATGCATACTCCTGTTTAGTAGCTCTAATAAAATAGTATTTAGCCTATAATAAAATGTATTACAGGTCAAATAGTCAAATACCTAAGTACAAACCCCAATTCCAAAAGAAGTTGGGACAGTATGTAAAATGCACATAAAAGCAGAAAGCAGTGATTTGTAAATTCTCTTTTACATATATTTCATTGAAAACAGTCCAAATAAAATATATTTTTCATTTTCCTATTGAGCTCTAAGTCAGGAGAAACAACCCTTAAAGTGATCCATCCATATCCACTGCATATCATGACTCCTTTTATACAGTCATGATAGCATCACCTATTAACCTGTGGAATGTTCCAAACAGGTGTTTTTTTAACTTCAGTCTTCTTTTTGCCCCTGTCCCAACTTTTTTAGAACATGTTGCAGGCATCAAATTCTGAATTAGCGTATATTTACAAAAATCGATTAAGTTTATAAGGTAAAACATTAAATATATTTTCTTTGTACTGTTTTCAACTATATATGTAAAAGAGAATTTACAAATCACTGCGTTCTGCTTTTATGTGCAATTTAAATTAAAGGCTACTTTTTTGGAATTGGGGTTTGTAAGTAGGATAATACAGAGAAGTAAAAGGATAAACAGCTAGGTAAAGCTTGAGACAACATAAACAAAACACATTATTTACTTTAGGCGTTGTTGCTGCCAGTGGTGTGGGTAATTTAACTCCTGTTATATGTATTCACGTCAGATACATAATTATCTATTATCTAATAATAGATACGTTAGCTAGTTTGCCGCTTTCCTGAAAGGACAAATGCCAGCAACGTTAGAGCGAGCTGTCTGGAGATATCACTTTTACCTCAGAGCGTATTGGTCAGTTTGTTTTACTGTGCGATGCTGGTCGTCCTGGTAGAATTGCTTTATGGTAAATCGAACGCAAATCAGTTCCACGACGGGCTCGCCTCGGATATTCCAACAGGCGCTTTTTTACCGTATCACATTTAGCCAATCAGAGAAATAAATCAGAAGTTTTTACGGAAGTTTTTTCTTTCTTGTATCCACTTTGCTACATGCCACTGTGGCGGGAAGGTTTGATACATTTAACTGACAATTCTGAAATCTACCCGCATCTGGCGGGTGCTAATTTCCCACCCTGATCCCGTGCGAATCTTCCAAGTTTGTAATTTGTAAAGTAAAAATTGTAAACCCTAAATTAGGCTACCATATTTCGCAAAACACAGAGGTCAGGTCTTAAATCACATGCTAATGTAATACTAGTCCAGTGCGAATAAGGCGTAACATTCAGTTAATTTCACTATGCTTTTTGTGATTACTTGCCTGCTAATTTCAGTAATTAGTCCCATCATTTAGCTTTTATAAAAGCATGGCTATTGTCAGCAGTTTAACAATGAATTCTTAATTAATTTAAATTACATTAGTTTGGGTCGCGAAAGGAATGGATTGATATCCTTGGGTTATCGCTGAAAAAGTTTGTGCACCCCTAGATAAATGTCATGTGAAATATGTTACAGACTTTTAACCCACACAAGTCCTGTTTCATTTGTATTACTGTTTATTATAGAGACAATATGAAAAGGAAGAAAGGGATTGGGAATATTGCCAGTTTTTCCAAAGAAAAAAACTAATATTCAGCAGGATGGAGAGAGGGGGAAAGATGAAGGACAGGAGGAGAACAGAGAGAGGGAAGGTGATAGACCTATGGAGGAAGGTCAGGGAAATTATAGGAGAGGAGAAAGAAATAAGTGGAGAAGAAGTAAGTGAGGGAGATGAAGAGGAGAAACTGAATGATTGAGAAATTTGGAGGGAGAGGGACAGAAAGACGATGAGAGGGAGACTGACAGACAGACAGACAGACAGGCAGCCTGCAAATGGACCCGCTGGAGCTCATGGTATGTTAGTTCACGGTTTTAACAAATAAAAATTCCAAGTTCAATAAGTAAGGTGAAAATATATGGCATAATTGATCATAAAATGTTGTTGGTTGATTCATATGCAATAGCAGATTGCTACTTTGCTTATAATTATCTTCAAAAAATATTATAATTCCAAACTAATTGTGGGTGTGTGAATGAGTGGGTGGTGGTGTGGGGGGCCAGGCTGGGGTGTAGGATAGTTATGTGTAATAATAGTGTATTACAGTACATTCCAAAAGTAATTTTGGGTGGGTGAATGGGTGGTGTGTGGGGCTAAAGGGCATCGAATAGTTAAAACTTGAATGACTGTATATGTTTGACCACCACCCGAGAAATCCTTTGCCACCCCATTTAAAACATCCTAGAACCGCCACTGCCCAGCATAATAACATTTAAAAAAAATAAACGGGCAATAATTTTTTCCCTGTGGTGTTATGAGATCACTTATGTTTTGATCTTAGATGAGAAATGTCACAATACCTGTATAGATTTCTGTGAACTGCTCACCTTTTCCACAGTCCAGCTGGCCACCATGCTGGCGTGAATTCCAGCCACACCAGGCAGCAGCTTACAGTGTTGCTCCCAGCACAGGGACAGGGAACGGTCAGGATGGGCTGACAGTGCAGACATGAACAACGAGGGGTACATTGCCTCCGCAGACAAGCCTGCAACACACACACACACACACACACACACACACACAAACACACACACACTATAACCCCCCGCCACATACAGACACACAATATAATCCACACCCACACAAACAATATAATGCACACAAATACACAATATAACCCACACACAAACACATACAGTGCAGGCCGTAAGTATTTGGACAGTGACAGTATTTTGCCTCTGTACTCCAGCACATTGGATTTAAAATGGAACAGGGAATATGAGGTTAAAGTACAGACTTTCAGCTTTAAGTTGAGTTTTTACATCTATATCGGGTGAACCGTGTAGAAATTGTAGCCATTTTTACAAGGGATACTATAACCTCTCTGCATTTGAATGGATCTCTATGGGAATTGCGGGGGTGGCACTAGATTAAACTGTAAATTACATGGGAATAGTGTGGAACACATGGTAGGCTAAATGGCTATAAGTCATCAAGGTTTGAGGTATCAAATGAGCCTGAAATCATCACTCTGCTGCCAGATATGCAGTAGATATGGATGGATCACTTTAAGGGTTGTTTCTCCTGGCTTATTTTTCCAGAGTTCATACAAAAATGATTCTTGTAACAGTACCTGAAAATAAGATAGTCATTTGATGTTTTTAGGTCACAGACATTAAGAAGTCATGGCATTCCAAAGGATATGCAACCAAATATTATATATGATGACTTTATTTAAGTTTATGTTAATTTGTCCAATTACTTTTGGTCCCGTAAAATGGGGGGGGGGGGGACTTGTGGCACGGTCCAAATACTTACGAACTGCACTGTACACAAAATATAACCCACATACCCACAATATAATCCACA
The DNA here is from genome assembly GCA_022702515.1 of Ilyophis sp. 1 JC-2022. Lineage (NCBI taxonomy): Eukaryota > Metazoa > Chordata > Actinopteri > Anguilliformes > Synaphobranchidae > Ilyophis > Ilyophis sp. 1 JC-2022. Next base: position 9,363,397 of record CM040402.1, read on the forward strand.
CACAGACAATATAACCCCCCCCCACGCACACACACACACAATATAATCCACACCCACATGCATACACACAGAAACAATATAACAACCACATACACACACAATATAACCACCCCCACACCCCGCACAAACACACATAATATAACCCACACACACACAATATAACCCCTCCCACATATACTACACACATACAATATAACTCTCCCCCCACAGACCACATACACACACAATATACCCCCCCCCCCCCTTGAAGAACGTCACATGGCTGCAATGACGAAATGAACTCTGCACTCCTCAAAGGGGTATGGCAGACTCTGGGCCCGATTAATTCCAGCAGCCTTCTGTCAATTCATACATTTTTCTCTAATTTAGCCATCTAAATTGTAGGTATTAAACAAATGCAAACAAATGCAACTCTTGGACTTCAGTGTTTTCTTAAAATCCCTTTAATGTAATGATTGAAGTGGACTGTCTCAAGAAAGAGGACGCCAAGGCAACTGGGGAGGACACAGAAACTGGAACAATGGAACAAATGATAAAGAGATACTGTGCACACTTCCCTATCAAAGTTAACCCCTTTGAGCAGACCCCCTAGAGGCTATGGTGCCGCCGCAAGATTTTGCTCAACTCAGATATTAATTTCTCCTGCAACCAAACTATGAGTGGAATCCACAAACTCCATGTTTTACCTTTATTAGTACACGATTGACAACTCTGCCAAATAGTTTCTAAGCGTCACTATTTTCCTGTTGCTAGTCCATTTAATAAGCAACCCTTATTAACAGCAACGTTTGCCATCGTTGCTGTGCTGTAGGGGTGCACATTTTGCTGGCTGTATTTCTGTGTGATTCCCCGTTTTAAAGGCCGGTTTTAAATTTGCTTTGTGCAAGTATATTCAGTTTGTGTTGCGGCTCCTTCGAGCCAGGGTCGTAACCGCGAGTAATACCCCCCACGCTCTGCAGACCTGTCTCATTCATTCCAGTTCATTCTGGTTTAATTTTATCCAATTATAACCATTGCAATGGTGTATTCAATGTCTTATTGAATGCTTTGAACAAAAAATTACAACCAGATGTAACAGCGTATCTAGTTTTATTGATTTTGTTTTACGTAAATATCTTAGATTGTACATTTGGTCACTGAGGCGTAATAGTTGTCTTCCTGTTATTTTCACAAGTTTTCACAAATTTACTAAATCATCAGCATGGCTAGAGAAATTCCAAGCCTGCTTACATGGATTTTGGGAGTGGGTCAGAAGAAGATACCATAGATGCCATACCATGCCCGCAATGCGCAATGATTCTCCCCCGCCGAGTCCCTCCCCCCACCCCGGTAGCGGCCGCCAATTGCCACTCCCTCAAGGCACCGGCTATACTCGGATCTGGTAGGACCAGGGGCACAAACCCCTGATCCTTGGTGTGAAACTGCACCAACTCAAAGTTGGCGCTTTTAGCGCTGCACCACCGCGACGCTGGCTTAGTCATGTTTTATGTTTGATTTCCACTTAAGATAGAACATCTGCCAGCATTTTCCTGATGGTGGAATATTATTTTACTGTAATCTTATCGTACATACTATACACTATGGCGTATTAGTATCTCCCTGGGCTATACTTAGGGCATGAAAAATACTCATTCCAATTTACTGTGCTAGATTAATTTTCCTTGGAGTGAGTATGAATTTGTATATGCTTTATAATAGACAAAAAATATTTATAAATTTTATGACAAGCTTTGGATAGGTTTTTGGACCAATGGATATAGAATAGAATAACTTTTATTTTCCCGATAGGGACTGTCAGTTGTAGCCACCAGCAACAACAAAAAAAAGACATAGACAGTGGGGCAGACCCACAGCACACAAACAAAAATATAAAATAATACAGCCAAACGTCATGATTAAAATAGCCCCCGCTGTCCCGAGATGTCCAACGCCATCAACAAGTCCAACACACAAACCCTGACATTTCCTCCATAGGCTACATGCAGTGTTGCGGTCTCTGTCCACTGTCGAAACGGAGCTCAGCCTTCCCAGTCAATGCGGGGGAGGAGTGAGGCATTATCTTCTCCTTCCCTATAAAAACGAGCATCAGAAGTGCCCCGGAAAATCTCCAGCCCGCTTCCCCGTCCCACAACAGACACACAGCGCATGAAAAAAACAAAAGACAAAAGCCAGACACAACAAAACACATTCAAATTAACAAACAAGAAGACGAGAGACAGCAGGACTACATGCCGCCATTACAGCGCCACGTGACATCACGTCATTATCTAGCCCCCGTGATGCAGAGCTGGGGGTGGCCACTCATCACATGGTGAACAGACAGGACTTGCTGCCTTTTATTAGGGCAAAAACCTCAAAACAACAGAAATGCTTTATAAAAGAAGAAAAAAACCAAACTGGCAACCAAAAGAAAAGGAAAAATGGTCCACAAAACTTCAAAAGAAACCAGGCAACTAAACCTAACACCCATCCAGCAAACCGGTCCTCAAAGTAATCCTGCCAGAGGACTCCCTGTGGCCTGCAAACAAGGCCTTTTATTAACCCCAAGGATTAGGTAATGGGCAACAGCCGAAGGGATTACAGTGAATCACAGCTGTTGCAATACCTGTACGTAGGGCCGGTGCTACCCCCAGCACCACAATTGCAATGAGCGTTATGTATATTTGATCCTACTGGATTTTTGTCACACTTCACAATAAGAGTCAAGAGTCTTTTTCAGGAGATATGGAAAAGAATGGAATGGAATTGAATGGGATGAAGACCTTCCTCTTGACTTGACCATGAGATGGAGACAGTGGTGTTCTGATTTGCAGGTTTGGAAGGTCTTACCATTCCAAGGATTATGATGTAAATTATCACAAGAGTAACTCAGATACAGATTCTGTTAAAATAATTAATGTTTTCAGTGATGCCAGTGAAAAGGCATATTGTGCTGAAGCTTATATGCATATCATGAATAATGATACCTGCAAAACTAGTTTAATCTCAGCAAAAACCCGAGTAGCCCCACTGAAGAAAGTAACACTTCCCAGACTTGATCACATAGGTGCATTAATAGCTGCAAGATTGGATAACTATTTAGTGATGCAACAGAAAAAGCATGAGAATCAATTACACCTTTGGACTGACTCAATGATAACATTTCACTTGATCAAGAACACAGCAAAACAGTGGAAACCATTTGTTGCCAATCGAGTAATCAAAATTCAAGGTGTAACGTCACCCTGTAACTGGCAACATTGTAGAAGCAAAACCAATCCCGCCGATTTAAGCACTTGCGGAGCCGGAGTAGAATCATTGAAATACGACTCTAAGTGGTGGACTGGACCAGAATGGTCGAAAATGACAGCTAGAATTCCAGACGATAAAATGACAGAAAACAAAACTGAAATTGGTCAGTTTATTTCCCAAAATCAAGTTGCACAGTCCGACACTGTTGACAAAATCATTGAGCCATTATTTATGGCGCAGGATAAGTGCCAAAAATAAAGACTAGAGAAGCCGGCAGAGACTACTGAAAGTTGGCAAATAATCTAGTGACTGATAAACTGGCGCTGGTAAATGACAGGCCAGCGGTGGTAAATGAGAAACCGTTTATTGATTCGCCAAGGCCTGCAACTCATGTGCCTAGCTTAGCAACCCACTGGATTTTTAACTGACTTGGCTGGTCACTAGCATTCTTAAGCTGGTCAATCATGTAGCCTGGCAACCCACTGGATTGGTGATTTAATTAAATTTTTTACTATTTCTGAATTAACATTTGCATCTTGCATTTGCAGTTTGAGTCTACAGTATCAACAAGGCAACAGTCATTCAATTTAAGCGAGGGCTTCCTAAATCAGTTAACCCTATTAACTTTGGCCCACTAGAATCAATTTTCACCTAGTTTTTACTAGTCTTATTTAAGTGTCAATATCTCAAAGACTATTCACTGCACATCCAGGTTTTAAAAGTTTGAATCGAAAAAGAGGCTTCCCAGGTAACGAGCACGGTGTTACATTTCTGTCATGTTTATGCCACGTTTCATGTTTAGTGTTTGTCGCAGTTTATTTTCTGTTCATGTCATGCTTGTGTTCTGTTTATGTTACGATGCAGTTAATTGGTAGCATACACATTTCCATGTTTTTCCGCAGCCATGCTGTTTCTTTCTCTTGCTGTCGCTCACGCTTCCCTAATTGTTTCATTCTCTCATGTCTATTTACTAATCTACTAACATTAGATCAGAGAGAGAAATATGATTCGGTAAATGTCAAAAGTGATTGATGGTGTCAAAATGTCAATTTTATGATTAATGAGGTTATGAAAAATAATAATTTTTTTTATGATTATGTATTATCATTTGGGGTGTGGTGTGGGGTTTTCGTTTCAAGGGTTTGGTGATGTCATTTTATTGGGGATTGTTGTAAATTGTTTTTATGGAGGACCTTGGTGCTTAGGGAAACATATTAGCTATTTATTAATTGTACTTTTTTATTAGAAAAACATCGTGAAAAAGCCACAGCGTGTTAAAAAGAATAAAATAATTCAAGCAGGTTGTTAAAACGTGAAAAATAGCCGAGGGCTATATCGAAAAAGCATTATATCGAAACATTGTAACGGCGTGTTAGAAGCCTAGAAGGAAAACTCAATACATAGGCAGTGAACATAGAAGATTTACGTGAATTCGCGATACTGTCCAAAATAGACAAACTGAATAGGTAAAAAATACAAGATAGAGAGTTTAAAAGAACGCCTATAGACTGATAAAGAAAGAATTTAAATAAAAGAATATGTTATGTTTTAAAGAATTAAAACGAAAATACAAAAAAGAACTTGGAAAGTTTTTGGCGTTGCGGAGTTCCGTGGGATACGAAGTCGCTGTAGCTAGACGAAGAGACAGTTCATCGGCAGCTTGACAACATAGCGTATGACTAAAATGCTTCGGAGCAAGTTTTGTGTATATCCAACAGGTATACGCCCCCACCAACATAAGCCGGTTACGTGGAATTTGACGGATGTTTACGCGGACCAATGATAATGATAGCTTTGCAAAAGTTTGTGTCAAGACCCCAGGCAGAGTGTTTTTAACAGGTGTAGCTTGGTGCTGGAGTTTGGGGCGGGGGGAGGTCCACGCATGCGCGGAATCACCGGAGATAGAGGGGGTGGTTGCCAGTTGTGGGAGCTTCAAAGGGTTAATTAAATACATGGTTTTTAAATATATAAACTAGAAACAAACCTCCAGAAAACAAAATATAAAAATCTTTTTCCAAAACAGCGTAGCTAAAAGTACATGTCCTATTAAAGCGAATTACACAGGAGGCCTTTTATAATGAATTTATTTTTTATATCTTTAAATTATTTTTTCAGTAGTTCTAATAGGCCATGTTTGGTATCGAATGGTTTGTAAAAAGACGGGGCTATTCAATTTAAACAGAGTTGCTCTATTATATGTAGCATATAACGTGTAATAATATTTACTTTTAAAAGTGTATCTAAATGATTGGATTTATGCAAACCATTTGGTCAAACAGTTATGTGGGTGTGGGGGTGTTGTGGGCGTTTTTGTAAAAGCATGGAACAACCAATCAAAGATGAAGGCGCCAATAAAAAACATGTTCAATTTATAAAGCCTCGCATTTACAGGAGATCAAAATTTTCTCATAATATCTTTGAAGACACCCCTGGCTGCTACGCGCTTCGAGAGAATGAAAAGACATGTCGGCAGGTTATTTTTCAACACAAGGTAGCTATGTGTTCCTATATTTCATTATTGTACAAGTATGAGGTTTACAAGTTATTAATTAAACATGTTGAATGTTCTATTTCTTAACTTGGCTTTTGTTAATGTAAATGTATTACAGACTACGACGTTATATATGCTAACGCTGTGGACGCTAATGCGTTGGAGCCCGAACACGTGGCCGTCCTAGACGATTTTCTCAGTTCGTTACCCGCTGAAAGCGAATTAAGCAGAGCGATAGAACTTAGAGCGGGTAAGTTTTATTATACATTTGTTTAAAATGTACTTTTAAAGAGGTTATATATATATATATATATATATATATATATATATATATATTTATTGCCGAATGTTTAAGTGTATTAGACACGTGCTCTCTACACAAGGCTGACAATTGCTTATATACGTGCTCTCTACACAAGGCCGACAATTGCTTATATACAAAGATTCTCAATACGTATATATATATACAGTCGGAAACTTTTAAATACCTTTGTAAACAGCTGTTTTTGGAATGTTGAACATTGTTAGGGGTTTATTTTCCAGATTTTATTTCACAAAGACATAGACATTAGACAGAGTATGATGTTTTTTTTGTTTGTTTTTACAGTTGTTTAAATGGTCCTTTTATATATATATATAATTGTTTGATGTTTAATTGTTTTAGACACGGGGTTTACAAGACCTACACTCAACACCGAGGCCCAGGTTTTGGCATCGTTCGAGGACGCTCGATACCCGTATATTCAAAGTAGGAAACGTTTAAGCATTTTGTTTTATCTGATTAGGAATATTGATCATATGTAGTTGTCATTTTTTTCTGACTTATTGTATCTATGTATATATATATATATTTTTTTTTAAAGCCCCTGAAAGCCATCTAGAAACGTGTACATCTGATGCCGACAACAGACCCAAGAATTCTAATTGTTTTACAAAATGTGTACTCAGGCTTGAAAGCATATGTGTATGTGTGTGTGTGTGTGCGCGTATGCTATGTTTTTTAAATAATAATGTTTGTTTGTTTTAAAATAATTTTTAGTGTTTGTGTGTGTGTGTGTTTGCTTTAAATTAACAATGATTATTTAAATATATAATTTTCATTTTAAAGTATATTTAATTATTTCCTCTTTTTTTTGTGTGTGTGTGTGTGTGTGTGTTTTTTTAAAATTAATTATGTTTATTTAAGTATTTTTAATTTTTAATTTTTTCTTACAGACGGTGAAATAACGGATGAGGAAATATTGTTGGTGCGCGAACTCGAAACCTCTGAAGAAAGGCGACCGAGCAAACGTGTGGCCACAGAACAAAGTACAGCGCAAGAGCCGGACCAAACAACACGCGAGACAGAAGCCGCACAATCCGAGGACAACGGGGACCGCCGACTGTCTCCGAACAGCTCCTAGGTATCTTTCAAAAAATTGTGGACAACGATAGAGGGCGAACAGAGCTCTACAACAATTTCCTGATAATTGTAAACAGGCATCTAAATTAAAAATGGCACCGAAAAGACATTGTGTGGGTCCTTGTTCAGAGGGGTCGAGCGGTAAATGACCTGCCACGGATAATGCTGAAAACCAAAGCACTAACCGTTAATGCATGAAAATGTTAACCCGCATCTCTTAGCGCTTGTTGAGGATGTTAATCAAGGCTCTATTGACACGCATGAAACAAATAATGAATCTGTAGAGCATGATGTTTTTGCAGGGTTATTAAGAGCGCTGGACGCTGTAAACCGTGAACGCGCACGTGTTGAAACGGATATGACCCCAAACAACTCAGAAAATAACACGCATGGCATTTCAGCGTTAGAGATGTCCCAAATCCCTGTAGATAATAACATGTATGGTCTTACAGAAGTCAACCAAAATGGTGGGGGTATTGATGACACAGACATTCAGGTGATACGTAGGCCCAAATTCAACAGTACAGAAATTTGGCTCCGTTTTAACTTTGCATCAATGTACAACGTTGACAACTACGCAGAGTTTTATGTGTATGTCTTAAACACTTTAGAACATCTACTGGCTAAAGTTCGTGAGTTGTCGAGCCCCAATGATGTCGTACAACTAGAATTAAGGGGTGATTCGCTGTCTGAGGGTGTAACTGTACAGCTAAACGGCAACAACATTGAATTGGACTTTTTTTTAATATGATTGAAAAGTTGATACAGAGCAATTTTGATATCCTGGCTGATGAAACTCTGATGCTTGTGGCTCACATTACTCAGAACCCTAATGGTGGTACAGGAGACCGGCGAAAATTATCCGCATGTCTCAAGAGCGAAATCATTCGCAAAAAACTAAAACATTTAATTGTTAGCTACAACAGCAGTAACAACCTATGTTTTGCAATGTGTTTGATCTTTTAAACCCGACATTAAAAACGTGTGAAGCTGAAAGAGAGGCTGAACAATTACAGCGTTCCGTAGGTTTGGGTGTTCAGCACAAGGTTTGTTTTTCAGACATTCAAATGTTTGAAAGGTTTTTAAACATCAAGATTGTTGTGTTGTCACACGGTACAAATAACGGGGTCTTAAAAAAGTTTCAAACATCCGAGGCTATACATGCAAAAACACTATTCCTCTACCTCGATGGAATGCACTATTATGGCATCAATTCATTGAAAGGTTTCTTAGGCAGTCAATATGTTTGCACCTTTTGTTACATACTGTACACATCGAAACATAACCACAAATGCAAACATCATTGCAACGTCTGTTTACATGCAGATTGTTTTAAGCATCAGTCGGCAACGATAAGGTGTAACGACTGTATGCGAATCTTTCAATCAAGTTTTTGCTATGCAGAACATAAAGTTTTGAAACAGAAGTCTGGCGACAAGATGCTCAGTTTCTGTGATACACACAAGTTCTGTGACAAATGTGCACTAACATATGTTGTCAGTAAACCGTCTAAACCACACACATGCAGTCTAAAGACATGCACAGCCTTCAAGGCTTTATTGACCCCTGATGTTGAACATGTGTGCTACATACAACCTGTGAAAACTGAGCACCCAAGCGTACGTTATGTGTTTTATGATTTTGAGTGTCGGCAGGACCATGGTGAACACATTGCAAATTTCATATGTTGCATTGATTTTAATGGTAAGCGTTGGACTGCAGAGGGTGATAGTTGTGTACAGGCTTTTTTAAAGAGGTATCGAACACCAAAGTACAAGGGCTATACATTCATTGCGCATAATTCGAAGGGGTATGACGGGTACCTGCTGATGCAGTATTTGGTTAAGCAAGACACCAAACATCATAGCACAAGGTAGCAAACTCCTATGTGTTACAGACGATGCTTTTGGACAGAGGTATGTTGATTCACTCTGTTTCCTGACTATGGAGCTTAGTGACATGCCCGGCGCTCTAGGTTTTGACAATGTAAAAAAGGGGCATTTTCCCCATTTCTGGAATAAAATTGAGAACCAAGATTACATCGGCCCGTACCCGCCACCCTTGTACTATGGGTTTGACACAATGACGGAGAAGGATAAGGTTGAATTTAGTGCATGGTATGATAACGTGTCTGGGGGTGTGTTTGACTTTCGTAAAGAAATGTCAGAGTACTGCCAGAATGATGTTGTTATTTTGCGGGAAGCTTGTTTATGGTTTAGGACTGAGGTGCTTGGGAGCACCGGTTTAGACCCATTCCAATGTGTTACAATAGCCTCGGTGTGTATGAAACAATACTGCACAAGCTTTTTGTCCAAAAACACCATTGCAGTCACATCCCCTGATAATTATGTGCGACAGCAGAAAGCATTTTCCACAGCATCCATCCAATGGTTAGAATATGTGAGCCACAGGGAAAAGTTTTTCATTCAACATGCCTTGAACCGGGGTGAGGTTAAGATGGGTAACTATCATCTAGACGGGTATTCAGAGTCGGACGGTGTACGTACGGCTTATGAATTTTCTGGATGTTTACACCATGGTTGCCCACAATGTTATCAGCCAAACACGATTAACCCTCTCACAAAAACTGATTTTGGTTAAATCTATCACAAATTTCAAGAGAAAATTGACACTTTGCGCCGCGTATACAACCTGAATGTTGTCGTGATGTGGGAGCACGAATGGGTAAGACTTAAACGTGAGAATCCTGAGGTTCAGGAGTTCCTGAGACATCATGACTATCCGGAACGTCTGGAGCCTCGGGATGCTCTGTTTGGTGGTCGAACTAATGCTTTGCACCTTTACTACAAAGTTCAAGAAGGTGAGCAAATACACTATTTTGATTTCACCAGTTTACCCAACAAATCACCCCATCATCATCTTCCGTGACTTTGAACCGATCGAAAACTATTTTGGTCTGATCAAAGCCAGGGTCTATACCCCAAGAAACCTTAAAATACCAGTGTTACCGTACAGAGTCTCTGGTAAATTAATGTTTCCACTTTGCCGGACCTGCGCGGAATCTGAGCATCAAGGTTGCTGTCAACATTCTGATGATATGCGTTCTCTAACAGGTGTATGGTGCACCGTTGAATTAATTAAAGCTATTGAAAAAGGTTACATCATTGACAAAATTTTTTAAATCTGGCATTTCCAAGATAGCTCCGAGTCTCTTTTCAGTGACTACATTAAAGCACATTTAAAGGGCAAACAAGAAGCATCAGGCTACCCCTCTTGGGTTTCTGATGATTCTGACAAGGCTGCATATGTGCAGAGTTACTGGGAGAAGGAGGGCGTCCGATTAGACCCAAACAATATCACAGTAAACAAAGCCAAAAGACAAATTTCAAAACTGTTTTTAAATAGTCTTTGGGGCAAATTTGGTCAGAGAAGCAATCAGACAAACACGACCTTGATCCGTGAGCCCGAACAGTTTCTGCAATTCATGTTTTCAGACGAGTATGACATCTCACACTTTTCATTTCTTACCGAGACAGTAGCTCTGGTCCAGTGGAGACTTGCAAAGGGTTTCCCAAAACCACCCAGATACAGCAATGTGTTCATCGCAGCCTTCACCACCACTTATGCCCGGCTCATGGATAAAATGCCTGACAGAGTTCTGTACCACGACACAGATTCGGTAATCTTTGTGAGCCGTCCGGGTGACTGGATGCCTTCTCTCTGGGATTTTTTGGGAGATTTGACTAGCGAGCTAGAACCGGGTGATCACATTGTTGAATTTGTTTCAGGAGGACCCAAGACGTACGGCTATAAAACACACATGAAAGTGAAAGGTATAACCCTACACAATACTAACACACAAGTTGTCAATCTTTCATCACTCACAGACTTGGTACAACACTATGTACAGAATCCAGAGGCACCAGCTCGTGAAATTATGACCAACACAAAGCAAATTGTTAGGGATAAGAGAGGTTTCTCTCTCAACACACGCAGTTTCTAAAATATTCCGAGTGGTTTACAACAAAAGGGTACTGCTCCCGGATTCCAAAACCTTACCATATGGATTCTAAACAAGTGCTTGGGTGTGAAGGATTTGACAATCGTCTTCAACATCCTTTTTCATGCATAATCTCCGGCCCCTCAAACAGTGGTAAAAGTGTTTTTGTGAAAACACTGCTTGAAAATGCACAACATGTATTGTCGAAAGTGCCGCAGAACATTGTATGGTTTTATTCATGCTGGCAACCCATGTATGATGAAGTGCTTCATAAAATAAAGAATGTACATTTTGTAGAAGGGCTTCCTGAATCTTTGACCGATGAAGTTTTGCTACCTTTGCACAAAACCAATATGGTCATTGTTGATGATCTTATGCAAGCGGCCAGTCAGAGCTCTGAAATTGAGAGAGCTTTTACCAAGTATACACACCATAGAAACCTAAGCATCATATATCTTGTGCAGAATCTTTTCTTCCAGGGTCAAAACAGCCGTACAATAAATCTTAATGCAAACTATATTGTTCTGTTCAAAAATCCAAGAGATAAAATGCAAGTTAATGTTTTGGCCTGACAAATGTACCCCAGAAATTCAAAGTTTTTCCTCGAATGTTATGATGCTACCAGAAAACCTATTGGTGGACTTAAAAGCACAGACGCCTGAGGAATACCGCATCAGAACTGGTTTGTACGCTCCAGAGTGGCCGGTTGTTTATGTGCTAAAGAAAAAGTAATATGTCGACTCGTATTAAACGGAACTGGAGTCTTCTAAAAGCTCTATTTGAAGGTAATGCCCGGCAAAGACGGGGTATATTACAGTCTGCTTCTGATTAACTCATAAACACAATTTGTGAACTAGCTCTCAATGTTTTACGTGGTAATATTCCCCTAACGAATACACAACTGAAAAAAATAAGAAAACAAAAGGCCTCTATTAAACTGTTGGCTAACAAAAAAACATCAATTAAAAATTTTTTTTTAGTTATAAATCAAAGGGGCGGTTTCCTTCTGCCTCTACTGAGTGTTGCAATACTTTTTCTAACCAGTTTGATAGCTGGTCGCGGTGGCGGCTAAAAATATGGAGCATGCGCAAAAGATGTTTCTGGTACCTCAAAGTCAGATGGACAAATTAAAGAATCTTACTTTTACACCTGAACCCATCCGACAAACTGTTGAAAATGGTTTGGATCAAACCATACGTAACATCTTGTCAAGGACTGATGTGGTGCCTCATGAGAAGGCAAAGCTGTATACGATTGCTCTACAACATTTCATAGCTCTGATCAAACAAGGTGATGCTGAAACACAACATTTGACCCTATCAATGCCTGTCGAGGCTCACGATACTGTAAGACCTGAGACCGCCCGAGTTGATGATGTCTTACAAAGTGTGCCCCCTAGAAGCTGGAAAAATGCCACGTACGTATTGGATAAAATTTCAAAATCAGGAGATGTGGTAACGTGGAACGCTGAGTTTGTGTTAAAGAACATAACAGCACCTCACAAGATTTCTGAGAATAGAAGACCCAGGGGTTGGGGTGAATTTATAGAGGCTATGGCTATGCTTAACATGCCTCTTTCTGTTATACCTAATCAAAATGTTCGCCACAAGATAAATCGGCACAAAAAAACACCAAATGCTGTTGTATTTACACCGATGACGCCAGAGCCCAGTCCTAGGGCTGTTTTCTCATCCCCCGTTTTAGACCATTCAGCGTGGTTAGATTTCTGAAGCAGAGTGTACTTAAATGATGAAAATGTCAAGTTTAACATGTTTGTATTTTACAATAAAATACATAAAATAAAAACCAAACGAAACATGCTTGTTTTTTTTCAACAACCGTGACAGATCTTAAACATTTCGCCACAGCATGCCGTCTGTACACAGTTTAACATGTTTTTAAGACATTTATTCAAATATATTTTGTCAACATATCTTGACACCATTGCATCGTTCTTTTTCATATTATCAGAGTATAGGTCTATAATGTGGTTAAACGGAACCCCTTTGGCCCCGTTGTGTAGATAAAATATGCAGCTTTGCGCTGAGCGGGTCTTGCACCTGTTGTTGTTGTAAATAATCCTTGTGCAGTTTCTTTTGCAAAAAGTTTGATGCTATCTGGGAGTAAATGTAGTCAGGTGGGTTGCGTAGGAAAAAAAAAAAATTCTGTCGCATCCACCGCACACACATACAAAACGAACGAGTGCCTCCAGCTTATTTCGAGGTGTGTGTATTCAATGTACAAGGCGGGTAAAATTTATTTAGTTATTATCCGGTAGCTCATCGCAGGCCACCGTTCCATAAAAGTAATTTACGGTGTAAGGATTGTTACCCAAAATAGCATTTAGTTCTCGGGTGTTCATGGTTAATAACAATCATACAAAACGTTCCTCCTCTGGTTCACTTCAATAATATTGTCGAAGCATGCGTAAACAATTAAATTAACGGTTCTGGGTAGCGGGTTTCTGAATCTCATCTCCAGACGTATATTACCCGTCTTGATCAGGGATAGATGTTGGCTGCATCCTTCATCGGGGGTCAGATTGAAAGCATAAAGGGTGTAGCCGTTTATGTATTCTTGACGATTTATACACAATGGTGAATCTTTCAGATGCAAGTGTTAAACCATAAAATTCATGAACCGCTGAACCGGTTACGTAACCTGGGGTAAAGGCCTTTGTTGGAATCTGAAGGCCTTCCATATTGAGTGATATATGTTCGGCGTTATAATGTTTGAAATTGAAAGGGTTCTTATTGTAAACACCTGTAAATGCGTCGTTATCTACTAAACCTATAATGACAGATTTCGGTAATTGGCCCAAAAACAAATTTTCTTGATTGCAAACTCTAAGACCAGCCGCCAAGCTGAAAGTTTTAAGACTAACACGGTCAATAGGATATTTAACATTCGACGTTAGTAGTGCCTGTGCATGGCCTAGTTTAACAGGGGGCGATACCCCGATTTTTTTTACAAACAGTGTTGCAGAGACTATTTTAAGCCTGTACTGTTGTTGTTGTGCATCATCGCTCATTAGGCAGAAATCATCCTTACAACGCACCATCTTGATTTTAATATCAACACCGTTTATAAGTAGTCTCTCCTGAAAAAACACGTCTGTGTGGATGGGGCCGAGCAATTCAAAAGTGTTGCTCGCCGCGGTATATAGGGCTCTGCTTTTCAAACAGCTGTTGTGCCCCGCAGGGTCTGTTTCATCCATATGACCGCCAGTATCCTTATAGAATAAGCCACTCGTAAATTGATTAGACATTGTGGCTTCAGAATAATTAAGTAGACATTCCATAATTGCTCTGTAGGGATACGTATTGCTAGACTGGCTCACCAGCCTGTCACCCAGTGAAACATCCACCTGTGAAAAAATGGTCGCTATGGGGTAATTCATAATCCCAAACTTGTCTGCGGCGGTGATATTGGACCCATCTGCACGGGTTATCTGACATCGTAGGTATAATAGAGTGTTGTTTAAGTCAAGGTAATCTTCACCATTACCGGCTATATAGAACTCTAGGGGGCCTGTGTCCGAAATGGCTGACAGGGGGGATACTTCAATGTAGATGTTCTTATCAATGCTTGTTTGCATATACGGTACTGCGAAAAGGTCCAGTTCTGACTTCATACATTCCTCTGACATGTTGTGTATGAAGGCCATTAAAAAAAAAAATGTATCTACTTTTTCTCTTAACCTTCTTGGTGCACTTTTTCACCCTCCGCTTGTTTTTCGTCACTGAGGCTCGACTGTTCACCGCGCAACGCTTTTTAGCTTTAGACCTGCTCGTGACACGCCCCCCTGGGGGCCTCTTACGTGTACGTCTTGTGATGACCATAAGCCCCGAGCTTTCCTGGTCACCGACGTTCAAACGACTCATCACAGCTTTGTTGACCACATCTTTGGCTATGTTCTTGGCCGCGGCTGTCAAATGTGGTTTGGCTATGTTGAAACCTTTCTTTAGTAGGGGTAAGGCCATTCGGAATAAACCTCGAAATAGTCCTCCAAGTCCACTACCGTACATAACACTAGCCCCTTTATACCCCGGCAGACCATTACCAGCTTGTTCCGTATAATAGGCTATATACCTATTTGGGTCTACGTAGAGGGGCGTCCTAGCCATTTTTATTTGTGATAGCGATATTTCACAGATATTTCACAAAGTGTAGTTTTATGATGGCTTTAACGTAAGTAAAGGCTATGTTTTCGTTCTGATCTGATTTCAGCTCAATTGTTATATCGTCAATGTGTTTCTTGCTGACATGTACGTAGTGTGGCTTGTCGTAAGAGATTGTGATTACGTCGTTGCTCGACCCTGTTATATGTACACAGCGTAGCAATGGCACAAAACTATCTCCGACTCTCTGGTAGTCAATAATGTCGGTGTATACGTACATTGTGTAGAACCCCGCACGAATATCCGCTGGATGGGGTGCCACTGGCTTTGTCCCCGTTAATGCAACATTTGACTCCAACCCCAGCATTCTGGCGAGTTTTCCGCTAGCCGACGGTTAGATTTCCGTCTGTACTAATATAAATTCGGTTTTTCATTACGGCATGGCCCACCTCGATAGCCATTTTTTTCCCCTTTAAATTTCTATTAATCTCATCCACAAGCGCTTTCAGGTTCTTGTAATACCCCCAGCTTACTAGGACAACATAGCTTGTGCCTTTTTTCATATCGCCCACGATAAAAGAGTTTTCATCAGCGTTTAGCAAGCGCCAAGTATAGGGGTACTGAATCTCTGCTAAAGCAACCTCCCATTATCCTCGAAATTCGAGGGCTCTCGCAAATTTTGTTGTGTAGCTTGACATTTTATTCCCAGGATGAATATCTAGACACACATTGCTCGGGAGAGTGACATAAAAACCGTCGTCTTCCATGGTGTTCCCCTGATGATTTGGTCGGGTCTGTAAACTTTTCAACTCTTTTAGAGATCGACAACACGACTTGTGGGTATCCAGCTGTTAAATTTTTTCGGTCCAACCCACCCATTTTACTAAAACGAACTTATGTCTATTGTGCGTTGTTGTGACAAATTATAGATTATTCATTATTTATATACAATTATATATCATACTGTAGGACCAACTATATTAAAATGTAGTGTTAATATGAATATGTTCTTCTGTGGTAGGATGAATTGCACCAAAGGCCCATATGTGCACAACAGCACATAGTCAAGGCCTCAGACACTCACGCCGGAAAATGAGCTCATTATTTTTATCGAAGTGTACTCAATGAACAATGGTCCCACGCTAGGCACCCAATATGAGCTCATCTCGACACCTGTAAATCAAGGACATATACACACACCCACATGCAGGGGAATTGAAGAAAAACTCGCTCTCAGCCATAGTGCAATACACTCCCCAAAATTTCCCATGACGAGCTTTTAGTTATCTCAAAAAGTAGGCAATGAACCCATTCATTCACACACACACACACACACACACATACACACACACACACACAGGCAATTAAATGTTCCTAGCCCGTCTGAAGAGATAAGACTCCCTACACATTCTTTGGGGCCTGCTAGCACCCTAGCCTTGAAAATGTAAATCATATAATTTCATCAAAACTACCATATAAATAAGGGTCATATGTAATGCTTAATTAGGACCGGCAGGGACCGCTGCAGACCATGGGAAAAAAAGTAATCGCCCAGGTAATGGGAACACCCAAAAAAAAGGGGGGTCGCAATAACATATAAGATGTCAGCTGAACTTCATGTGTGCTTGTTATGTTTTGCTTCTGTCATTAACGGACCTGTTTTACGTCTTGTGGGTGAGCATGAAATTGACTGACTTAGACTGGACCGTGTGATTGAGAATGTTTTTAACATATGTATGTTTAGCCGATCAGCCTGGGTATGTATATTCGTGCAAATCTTTTTATAATAAATTACGTTATACCAGACTCTGGAATGTGGTGTCTATTTGGAAGAAAGTTTAAGTAAAGTGTAGTTGAATGGTCCTGACCCCTCCCGACAGGGCGGTGATAGGATTGTTCGATTTATTATACTTCAGCGTTTTCTCAGCAACAATTTTTTCGACCTTATAAGTTTTGTCTTTTCCCACTATAACTTTTTGTAATTCAGCCTCATAAAATACCCCGTCAATGTTCGTACCGTCATAATCCTTCAATCTGTATACAGGAGGTCTTCTGTGCACCCTTTCAACGACCGTGAAATATTCATCTGTATATGTTTGCTCGTATCCTTTTGCAAACTTCCCACGTACTTTGGAGACCCTGACTGTGTCACCCTCCTCAAACTTAAACTTTGGCTTTTTAGATTTTTTTGGAAAGAGACCATACACATTTTTAAAAAACTTTAAAAACATTATCTTTGTTTACTTCAAGGGGTTTCATTTTAATAGTGCTGTGATAGCTATTATTGTACCCCTGTACCAAAGCCTGTACAACATCTATATAACGTCTTGTATTGTGGGCTGTAAAATAACGCCACATTCTTGTTTTCAACGTTCTATTGAAACGTTCAACCACTGATGCTTTCACATCTTCGTTGTCTGTGGCAAAGTGTATTATTTTGTTACGTTTCATCAGACTTTGAAACATTTTATTGAAAAACTCTTTACCTTTATAGGTTTGTATTTTTTTAGGTTTTCGACCTTTTGCGAGAAAGCTTTGAAAAGCCCTGTGCACTTCGGCACCTGTCTTGTTTTTAAGAACACATACCCATGCATATTTTGACAATATATCTATACATGTTAGCATAAACTTCATATTGTCATTGTCATTATGTTCAGAGACATTTGACATGTCAACTAAATCGGCCTGCCATTGTGAATCAATGTTACTCACAAAAACCCTGTTTCTTTTGAAATTGACTCTGTGGGTTTGTGTAAAGTGTAAGCGTCTTCACCAGATAACCAATCAGCAACTTTCTTGTCTGAGACGCTCAAACCTTTTATATCACAAATACCCCTTTGTAAGCACTTTTTGCCGCCGTAAGACCCAGGATTTTCTGGAGAATAATACACATCTTTCAGGTGCTTATCAACATCCATCCTTACGGTTATAGAAGTAATGAAACACAATATTAAAAAACCAAAGTATTTATTATTTCTTTAAAAAAAAAAAAAATAATAATTTCAGGTTACATTACAAATGTATATATTGCAGCGGCTCGCCTTCAGAACGCACGAACCATAAGTCTTCGTTCATGGACCCCTCGATTTCCCAGAAGTCTGTATTGACCGCCATAAAGGCCTTCTCGCTGGCCGGGTCAAGCTCTGTACGCAGGATTTCATGCAACTTGTCACGAATGTTTGGTTCCTCGCGGATTTCTGCAATAATCGTATCAACAGACCTCTGTATCCTCATAGGATCTGGCTTAACAGCGAACAATTCCATGGCTTTGACAAGCAGAGGACTTAACCAAGGTTTCTTCACTCTTGCAATGAAATTGTCAAAGTGATATGCAAAATAGTGCGAGTCCGTCTCGGTTAAACAACTGTGTCTAAGCTGGCTTGGATGGTCAACTTCACAACCTTGGCATTGACTCTTCAGTTGTTGTTCAATCGCGCAGTCCAGAAGTCTAGCGATGATGGTTTTCAAAAGTTTAACCATTGGCGTTGTTAGACAACCGTCTGTTTCACATTCTTGTATTTCGAATGAACCCGCGTATGTATAAAGCATTGTCCACAGCTTTCAGTTCGGCATCGAGCCACAGCCCAGTAGCCGGTATGTCGTTGTGAGCTGTATAATCAGTCTCCCAAGATTCTGAACACTCGGACACATGTTGGTCAAGAGGTTTGTACCGGCTGTATGGAATCAGTCTTTTACAGCGTGTCTTTTAAAGACCACCTCAAGCTTATAACCACACCTTGAAACCTTAGAGTTATGAACGGGGTGTTGATTGGGCTTTCATGTTTGGGGCATGATTTGAATTTAACATGTTTGAACGGCCTTCATGTTTGGGGCTTGCTTTGAATTTAACATGTTTGAACGGCCTTCATGTTTGGGGCTTGCCTTGAATTTAACATGTTTGAATGGTTAATATAACAATGATGAAGCAAGTCTTTAAATAGTATGTAAAAGAAACTTTAATTTTTTTATTTTAAAGTTCACAAAACAATAAAAAATAACAGCACTACATTATGTATACAGATATAATAGCGATATATATACACACACACACCAAACTAGAACACTTTTTTTAAAAACAAAACAAATTTAGGTTATACATGTTTCTCTGATGATGAAGATTATTAGACAAACTTTGTGTAATAATCTTCATCATCAGAGACACATGGCGTTGGTGGGGGTATGTTTTCCTTATCATCCGACATGGAAGCCGTTGCGTCAAATCTTGCTCGCAGATTCGTTTTCACAAAGCCCATGGTGCGCAATAGCCGATAGTCCTCAATCATTTTATCGGCTTGTTCAATACAAAGTTCCAACAATGGCAGGTCTTCAAAATGAAAACAAATTTGTACATCAGGAATCTCGTGTGCTGCGTATTGCTCCCTGATGAGCAGTTTTTCCGCACCTCTGAGGGTTGTGACACAAACCACAGAGCAATCACCAGGCCAACTTACAAAGTTACTGTAACGATGTACATTATTGACAACTTCACGGTAGCAGTCTTTGAAAGCAACCCACTCCCTTGGTTAAAAAATCATAGAGTCTGTATTCTCACCAAACAACTCGCCTTCACACATGTTAAAAAGGCTATGTCATTTTTGGTACGTCTGCCTCTGTATGTATCTTATACCCACAACGGATATAGTCGGCTCCTGTACAGCACCACTCCTTGTAGATAATGTCTGCACGAAGTCTTGATATAGTTGCAAATGGTTTCCTTGGTCTTTGCAACACCGTCCTGTTACCCGTCATAACTTCTGGAAAATTGGGTGTTGTGAGTTGTGCGTTCGCCATTTTCTGGTTGTTTTAACAAGTTACTGCTTCGATACCAGCTTCTGCTAAATATCTGCACCGAAAAGTCTGTCTTTTCTGCAAACCTCGAAGCCTTTGGCCATGCTTTTACAAAAACGCCCACAACACCCCCACACCCACATAACTGTTTGACCAAATGGTGTGCGTAAATCCAATCATTTAGATACACTTTTAAAAGTAAATATTATTACACGTTATATGCTACATATAATAGCGCAACTCTGTTTAAATTGCATAGCCCCGTCTTTTTACAAGCCAATCGGTACCAAACATGCCTATTAGACCTACCGAAAAAATAATTTAAAGATATGAAAAATAAATTAATTATAAAAGGCCTCCTGTGTAATTCGCTTTAATAGGACATGTACTTTTAGCTACGCTGTTTTGGAAAAAAGTTTTTTTTTTCCAAAAGATCTTTATATTTTGTTTTCTGGAGGTTTGTTTCTAGTTTATATATTTAAAAACCATGTATTTAATTAACCCTTTGAAGCTCCCACAACTGGCCGTGTCTTTCAAACTTAACAACCACCCCCTCCATCTCTGGTGATTCCGCGCATGCGTGGACCCCCCTGCCCCAAACCCCCGCACCAAGCTACACCTGTTAAAAACACTCTGCGTGGGGTCTTGACACAAACTTTTGCAAAGCTATCATTATCATTGGTCCGCGTAAACATCCGTCAAATTCCACGTAACCGGCTTATGTTGGTGGGGGCGTAAACCTGTTGGATATACACAAAACTTAAGCTCCGAATTTTAGTCATACGCTATGTTGTCAAGCCGCCGATGAACTGTCTCTTCTTCTAGCTACAGCGACTTCGTATCCCACGGAACTCCGCAACGCCAAAAACTTTCCAAGTTCTTTTTTGTATTTTCGTTTTAATTCTTTAAAACATAACATATTCTTTTATTTAAATTCTTTCTTCATAGTCTTTCTTTATCAGTCTATAGGCGTTCTTTTAATCTCTCTATCTTGCATTTTTAACCTATTCAGTTTGTCTATTTTGGACAGTATCGCGAATTCACGTAAATCTTCTATGTTCACTGCCTATGTATTGAGTTTGCCTTTCAACGCTAAGTTTTTGTTTCCTTCTAGGCTTCTAACACGCCTTTACAATGTTTCGATATAATGCTTTTTCGATATAGCCCTCGGCTATTTTTCACGTTTTAACAACCTGCTTGAATTATTTTATTATTTTTAACATGCTGTCGCTTTTTCACGATGTTTTTCTAATAAAAAAGTACAATTAATAAATAGCTAATGTTTCCCTAAGCACCAAGGTCCTCCATAAAAACAATTTACAACAATCCCCAATAAAATGACATCACCAAACCCTTGAAACGAAAACCCCACACCCCACCCCGAATGATAATACATAATCATAAAAAATATATAATTTTTCATAACCTCATTAATATTCATAAAATTGACATTTTGACACCATCAATCACTTTTGACATTTACCGAATCATATTTCTTTCTGATCAGGATTGGGTAATACTAACTCTCTAACTATGTGTTCATGTTTACCTTACGTTTCTCGTGCATGTCATTTACTAATGTCAGGTCTAGGATAGGATAACTACTAACGATTTACTAATTGCCTTGTTACGTGTCTCATTTTCTCAAGCTGTTTTCCATTTACTGCTGCTCTCAAGCTAAGTGTCTGCACCTGTCTACACCTGCATATAAGATCAGTGTTCATGTCATGTCTTTGCGAAATTGTTGCCTGTTAGTTTACTACTGTCACTTTTGAGCGTTATCCATTGTTTGACTACCGTTATAGATCTAGCCTGTTTACTGACCATCGTTACTGCCAGCCTATCGTTTCTACTGCCTGTTTTTGACCACGTGTTTTGCCTGCTGTCTGTTTTGTACCTCTGCCCCGCGGATAGGACTTCGGTCTGACTCCTGCAACGCCCCACGACCAACGAACTTTGCTTTACCCCTGTATTGTACTTCTGCTCCACTGACAGCTACTCTGGTTACTGAACTTGTGCATGGATACTGATTTCGAGACTGCCTTCTCCCTCGGTACTGTATTTTTGGTTTGGCTGGATTTATTGGTTTTTGGACTTTGCTTGTATGACTACGATTTTTGGATTTCCCCATAATAAAGCCCTTGCAGGCATTTATTATTACGTCGGTGTTCTGAGTCGTGCATTACGGGTCCAACCCGCACACATCCGTCTCACATGGTATGGCATCTATGGTATTCTAAAGAATGATCCCTATACAGCCCTGTAATGTCATTGCAGAACATTACATTGGGAACATTCAGGGGTGTATAGGGGAATGTTACTCTTAAGATAACAAAAAAACATTCCAGGAACATCCCATAAATATCACAGACGTTGCAATGTGTTCCCTGGATGTCATAATGTTGAGTTCCCTTCAAGTCCTCAGAATCTTCCTAAAACTTGATTGTGGAACTTCCCCTTCACATTCCACAAACTTTACAGGAACATTCTATGTAACATAAGTAGAATATTCTGAGAATGTTAGTCGAAACGTTCCCTTTGGGTTTCTCTAATGCTTGGATTTAACGTTCGCTTACTGTGAGACCGGAGTACATTCCTAACATTCCCCATACATTCTTGCCATGTCATTACAAAATGTTATTTTGGGAACATTCTGGGGTGTATAGGGGAATGTTACTCCAAGATAACAAAAGAACATTCCAGGAACATCCCATAAATGTCACAAACATTGCAATGCGTTCCCTGGATGTCATAATGTTGAGTTCCTTTCAAGTCCTCAGAACATTCCTAAAACTTGTTTGTGGAACTTCTCCTTCACATTCCACGAACATGACAGGAACATTCTATGGAACATAAGTGGAATATTCTAGGAATGTTAGTCGTAATGTTCCCTTTGGGTTTCTCTAATGCTTGGATTTAACGTTCCCTTACTGTGAGACTGGAGTACATTACTAACATTCCCCATACATTCTTGCCACGTCATTACAAAACGTTATTTTGGGAACATTCTGGGGTGTACATATAGGGGAATGTTACTCCAAGATAACAAAAGAACATTCCTGGAACATCCCATAAATGTCACAAACATTGCAATGTGTTCCCTGGATGTCATAATGTTGTGTTCCTCTCAAGTCCTCAGAACATTCATTCAACTTGTTTGTGGAACTTCCCCTTCACATTACAGGAACATTCTATGTAACATTAAGGGAATTTTTTTCATAATGTTAGTAGAAACGTTCCCTTTGGGTTTATGTAACGCTTGGATTTAACGTTCCCTTACTGTGAGACCAGAGTACATTGGTAACATTCCACATACATTCTTGCCATGGCATTACAAAACGTTAATTTGGAAACATTTTGGGGTGGATAGGGGACTGTTACTCCAAGATAACAAAATAACATTCCAGGAATATCCCATTAAAGTCACAAAAGTTGCAATGTGTTACTTGGATGCCATAATGTTGAGATCCTCTTAAGAACATTCCTACAACTTGATTGTGGAGCTATTATTAGATCTTAGGCCTGTTCTTCAGCTGCCGAGGAGATGGTGATATGTAGTCCTATTAAAATATATTTTTGTGGAATTTTGGCTTTATTGGACAGTAATCAATGAGAAGCTAGAAACACAGAAAGAAAGGTTTGAGGTTTATCTTGAGCCGAATTTGAACCCATGTCGTGGAAAACAGAAATTCCTGATGACATGCAATTTACCTGGTTGAGCTACTAGAGCACCTCGTCCCTCCCAGCGAGGGATTTTCAGGCTAAAAGCAGTAAAATAAACATCTATTGCAGTCAGTGAAAAGACCTTTAAATTAGACCTGCCATTAAAATGGTTCCAAAGTGAATTTTTTTCTACCTCTATTTGTAGACCTCTTTCAAGAGTTCTAGTTTAGACCACGTTACAACCAAAATTTTCATGTAAAAAAACACACAAGCAGCAATCAAACTCACAATCCTCAAATCTGAAGACTAGTGCTTTTCCACTGAGCCAGCAAGGCCACATGTGTACCTGTGTGTTGTAGTGTTTAATGGATGATATCATAAACGAGCATGGACAGGCAAGTTGTTGACTCTCATGTACAAGTCTACACACATGCACATAGCAGAGATTTGTGCAACATTATTTTGGGGTAAAAGCTAACAAATTGGCTAAATGTTTTGACATTTTAAGTGATACACTTCATGCGGTGAAATTGCATCTACGTGTAGGCCGGATTTCGCTTGCCAAAGCAATGACATTTTGAGAAATGCATCCACATTAATCCATATTGTTGACTCTAATTTGATCCTGTGTGTGCGCGTCTGTCTGTATGTCTGTCACACATGTATGTACCAGAGCCCACCACCAGAGGGGCGCTATTACAATGCATTTCACCATAGCCAAGTACATTTTGCTTTGTAAATAAAAAACTATGTTTGATGTCTCCACATAGTCTCTGGTATTTCTACTCAGCAGACTGTCGACTTTCTAAATCCACAGAGTTCAGAGCTTAAGGTGTTTAGTAGCTCTTTGTGGAAAATGTAGAATGTACATGTATTTTCCCATTAAAGGTATACTATGTAGTTTCAGAACACCATATGGCGATACAGAGCACGTAGGAGATCACGGTCACTCTGATCAAGCTGTCCTCTTCCCCCATAGATATAAACATCGAACAAAAAGTTTGGAAATTTGTGTTTGGTAGATTATTTCTCTGTTGTAACAATGCTTCTTGGCAATACATTTTACAACGTTGGAAAGCCTGTTTATTTCCCTTTTAAATGGTGCTGTCAGGCCAAAATGTGTCCGGGTGCCAAAATGTGTCCGGGCATGTCATCGGAATGCTTGGAATGTCGTTGCTATGCCAACAGACGCGCTAGCATTGTGACGAGTTTGCACTTGCTTTCACCTCAGAATCGCCGGAGATAGACAGATCTATATCAGATAACCTTTATAATTTCCTTTTGTATAGGCTACTGTGCTTTATATTGTTAATTGTTTTCGATTTTAGATTGTGTTAGCTCGTGATTCATTTTGAAGTAGATAGTCTTTTACTGAAACTAACTAGCTAGCAATACTACATAGTAGTTTCCTGGTCAAATGTTGCTTTATAAAAATCGAGCATCCGTTAATAATGTTAACAACGCCGGATAAAAATTTAAAAAACGAAGAAAAAAACCAAAACGCATTAGCCTGTTCGCACTGCAAGTTAAACCAGCGAGGTGGAAAGAGTAAGTAGGCCTATTGCGTTGTTGAATAGCCCAATAAAACTAATCTAATGTCACGTCGATCAGTACGCCTAATTGTTATTTTTTTGTGGGCCTATTATTGGTAGTTTTTCTGATGACCGATTATTATTTTTTACTGTATTTGCCATGCGATCGCGTTCACCCAATGAAAATGCCGTTGTAATAATCAGGCACGTTTCCTAAAAATGTTTTGTTACGTTGAATATTGTTTTCAATAAATGTTATTTGTTAACTTTTATTTAGTGAGTTGTTGTCATGTTTTGTAGGATAATGTGCAATGTTCATAATGCAAGGCGCAAAGTGCCACACATTTCAGCGGCATTTAAAATACGATTTGGTTATTGAAGAATGTGATTAACGGTTTCAAATGGCTCTTATAATATACGCAATATTGTTTCGGACAATGTTTAACTTTATAGATTAAATTGTGCTCAATTTTGACTGTTTTCTAATCATCCAATTGTGGGATGGACGAGCGTTTATTTTAGCATGCCAACAGGGTTACCCATTGTTAGCTAGCAAGCCAACAAGGTTAGCTTGCATACCAACGTTAGATTATGTTAGATTTATTTTGAAGTAGCTAGATTAGTCTTTTACTGAAACTAATTCATGTTGGTATAGCAACTACATTCCAAGCATTCCGATGACGTGCCCGGACACATTTTGACGATTCTGAGGTAAAAGCAAGTGCGAGCTCGTCACAATGCTAGCGCGTCACAATGCTAGCGCGTCATGTTGACATAGCAATGACATTCCAAGCATTCCGATGACGTGCCCGGACACATTTTGGCCTGACAGAGCCCAATTTGTAAGGAACATGCATTTGTGGGATGAACAGCACAGCTCATCCACAGTATGTGGGTTGCACCCATGAAAAATTCGCCAAATCTTCTTTGCCAATGCCAAACAGCTTATTCTGCTGTTGCTATTGACTCTTGTTTTGAGCTTCCGGTACCCCCAGGTGCTGACAATCAGGTGCCTGATTGGCACCTGATTGGCAGCACCTGTGAGCATGGGCCCTGCTACAGTGGTCAATTGGTGTCTGCTCCAAGAATCGACATGCCACGTTTGTCTGATCTCGATAAGTCCCGTGCGATAGGGCAACTTCAAGCTGGTGTTCCGCAAAAGCAAGTTGCGGCATTATTTGGAGTGAGCCCTAGTACCATCTCCAAACTGAAGGCTAAGTTCCATGAAATGGGGGATGTCAGAGACAGACCGCGAAGTGGGCATCCCAAGAAGACGACACCCTAAGAAGACCGGTTCCTCACCCTTTCAGCACTTAGGAACCGTAGGCTGTCTTCTACAGATTTGCAGTCAAAGTTTGCAGGACGATATGGCACACGGCTCTCGGCCCAGACAATCCGGAACAGACTGCACGCAGCCAATCTCCGGGCTCATAGGGCTGCCAGGAGGCCTGCCATGACTGCCCTTCACCATCAGGCCCGTTTGCGCTGGTGTCGGCAATACCTGCACTGGAACCTGAACATGTGGAGGAACGTTATGTTCAGCGATGAGTCCAGATTCTGTCTACGGAAGTTGGATCGTAGGGTCAAAGTGTGGAGAAGACGGGGAGAACGCTATGCTGATTGCTGCACCGATACACCTTTTGGTGGAGGCAGTGTGATGGTGTGGGGCGGCATCTCCATCACTGGAAAAATGAGGCTTGTCATCATTGGAGGCAATCTCAATGCAGAGAGATATCGAGATGAGATTCTGCAACCAGTTGCAATCCCATATCTCCACAGTCTGGGACCGAACTCCATCCTCCAAGATGACAACGCTCGCCCCCACAGAGCGGGGTTTATCAGAGACTACCTCCAGAATTTGGGAGTAGAGAGAATGGAATGGCCTGCCAACAGTCCTGACCTCAACCCAATTGAACACTTGTGGGATCAGCTTGGGCGTGCTGTTTGTGCTAGAGTGACCAACACAACCACGTTGGCTGACTTGCGACAAATCCTGGTTGAGGAGTGGAATGCCATCCCACAGCAGTGTGTGACCACGCTGGTGACCAGCATGAGGAGGAGGTGCCAGGCTGTTGTGGCTGTGTATGGTTCTTCCACACGCTACTGAGGCTCCTGACTGTTTGTTAAATTAATAAATTGTAAAATTGCCAATATGTCTTGTTTCTTCCTTGTTACTGATAGACTTCAATCATCCAATCTACCAAACAACACAAAACAAGAGTCAATAGCAACAGCAGAATAAGCTGTTTGGCATTGGCAGAGAAGATTTGACAAATTTTACATGGGTGCAACCCACATACTCAGCTGTGCTGCTCATCCCACAAATGCATGTTCCTTACAAATTGGGCACCATTTAAAAGGGAAATAAACAGGCTTTCCAACGGTATAAAATGTATTGCCAAGAAGCATTGTTACAACAGAGAAATAATCTACCAAACA
This sequence comes from Ilyophis sp. 1 JC-2022, assembly GCA_022702515.1. NCBI lineage: Eukaryota > Metazoa > Chordata > Actinopteri > Anguilliformes > Synaphobranchidae > Ilyophis > Ilyophis sp. 1 JC-2022. Next base: position 9,391,025 of record CM040402.1, read on the forward strand.
CAAATTTCCGAACTTTTTGTTCAATGTTTATATACGTAGATGCCGTGTTCTACTGTTCAGATACGTCTGCGTGGCTGCCATATTGCGGCAGGCAATGGTGGGAATCAGTTGAAAAAGGCCACAAAATTGTAGAATTTGGCTAAACAAACGGAAGATACGACAAAAGCAAGGATTGTGGGATAACTTTTCATAAGCTATTTGAGTATTTTAGGTCACTGGCACGTAAATTAGTGTACGTGATTTGTGTCATTTATTAGCGCCTTGCTTGCGAAAGCGGACATATTGGCTAGCTATCGCCCTGATGATAATGAAAACATAGCAACGTAGCTAGGCTGTTAGCTAACGTTAATAAATATTTTTTAGCATTTTTTAAATGTCGTAATTAGCTATCAAACCAATGCATGACTTAAATGACTATGGCTGCTTGTCGACTATGCACTGTAGTCTATGATTCAGCTACATGCCAGGTTGTAATGAGTAACTATTACGAAATAGTATTTTTGATACAGCCAGGTTTCCCTAGGACCCAGACAGAAGAAGAGCCTGGTTCATAGCTGTTTGGCGAAAGGATTTTGGAGTAACGTTACAGAGCCAAAACAACATAAAATGTGTCACTGTACAAGTACGGATTGCACTGTAGGCTATTAGTAACATTATATTTGTGTATTTTGAATATTGGGATTAAGTGGTGAATGAAATGGAAAAAAAAACCTATATGTATCTCACTTGGAAAAAAAATGAAAGAATAAGATTATATTGGTGCTTTCAGATTTATGTTATTGAATTTTAATAAATCATGAACCGGACAAACTGGAAATATCATAAAGTGATTAAATAACATGCAATTTAGGATACGTCATACAAGGACGGGGTACTTGCAGTAAGGATTAATATCAAAAGACACTTTTGCATCTGCATCCCAAGCCAGTGAACAAGATGAACTGTATGCAGTACACAGGCGGCGATCATGTGGGTGCTCAGGCACCTGGGCACCCACGGGCAAATCGGATTGCTGATGAAATAAACCTGAAACAAGCAACCAATTGAAAAGCGTTGTTTGTTGAGGTATGCTACTAGCCTACTACTGTACGGACTCTCCAGAGTGCCACCTATCAATCGCTAGAGGTGATGTTGACTGAAGTTTGTAATAGGCTACCAATTAAACCCAAAACCCATGCAGAATTAAACATCACACCTGTGTCAAACGATTCTGAAGTAACTAAATTCAGCACCAAAGTTTCAACATCTGCCTCCTAGTGAATACTTTTACGTTGAAAACTCGCTAAAATGGCATCTCGCATTCAGGTGAAACACCGGCTAAAATTGGTTTAAAAGTTTTTGAACCGTCACACACTTTTAACACACTTTTACAGTGTAGGCTACGTGCCGAATCATACAGTACAGTGGGATGCAAAGTATTCTGGCAGTGACACATTTTTTGTTGTTTTGGCTTTGTACTCCAGAACATTGGATTTGAAATGGAACAGTGACTAAGAGAATAAAGTGCAGACATTCATCTTTAATTTGAGACTTTTTACATCCATATTGGGTGAACCGTGCAGCAATTGTAGTCCTTTTTATACACAGGCCCCCCCCCCCTCCATTTTAGGGGATGAAAAGTAATTGGACAAATGAACAAACTTAGTCATATTTAATATTTGGTTGCATATCCTAAATGATGTTGCATATCCTGCACGTTTGTAGCCTACATGTAAATGTAATGATTAAATGAATGCCATTGATTGAGTTGTATTTTTCATCATAATGGTCAGTGCCCCCGAAATGTGAAAAAATGCCCTCGAAAATCAGTTAAGGAGGGCAAAAAAAGCCCTGTGAAAAAAAAAAGTTTATTTCGTACCCTGATTGTGGTGTAAGTGGTGTATTCTCAATGTATTAAAACTATTAGCTACAACTGTGATGTGCAGCTATAACCTAATAAGTTTATAAGAACCGCCCTCGAATGCTTTCTTAGCAGCTACAAAGCAATCAGCATGACAACATTTTGACAACTGATGTACAATAGCTAAAAGGACGTTTTACAAATAGCTGTTCTGAGAAATCACGTGTTATGTAGAAATTTCTCACGTTTATAACAACCAAACCTCACAAAAATTTGATAAGAATGAAGCAAGTTCTAGTAGATTTTATCAGAGGAAGTCTGCATCTTTCCATAAACGCCCGTCGTTTAGAATAGTGATGTGCAGTTCGCGAACGAATCGGTATTTTTGAACGACTCTTTATGCGTTCTGAGTCGACTCGCCAGTTCGAGTGAATCGTGCTGACCCACGGCTCTGGCTCTCGGCTCTGGCTCTGCCTGCTTTCTACTACAGCCGGGAGACACTCCCCCGAGACACTCAGCAGTGGTTAATGCGCTGCGCGCAGTTTCTGATTGCTAAGTTAGAACCTACGCAAGAATACATTTAAATTTGATCTAACAATATTGCACACACGTTTGTGAAGTTAATAATCGCCCCAGCTCATTCCAAAGTTATTATGACTACTAATGGTTAAAATAAAGATACGTAGCTACAGTAGCTATACTACCCAACTAATCAGCACAAAATCAACTCGACTCAATTTAAGAGCCATGAGCCGTAACAATATTCCACGGCTCCAGACAGAGCTGGAACCAGAGCCGTGACACAAACCGAAGTAATTTTCGAGTTTTAATCACATAACTGTTCTTATAGAGTTATGTGGTTTTAATAAAGGGCAAAATGCAGTACACCATTAAGCTATTAATCGGGTTTACGACTCAGCGTGATTCAAACGGAAACCCTATTGACAAAGGAATTATGTTAGCCTATATCTAATGATATTCCGAGACGCCGACTGTATATTACGAAATTATTAAACTTGGCTGTTTGCGAGAATTTCAACCGAATTCCAGTCAACTATGAAACAATTAGGCCTAATATGCGATATTGCGATTGTGTTCAGCTAGATTAGGCAACAAAAAAATGACAGAAAACACTTATTTAAAGTGGTGGCATTTTTATTTAGAACTCTTGACCAACAACAACACAGAATAAATTTAGTAATGTTCTAATAAAATAAATAAAGAATGGTTCAAATAAAATGTACATATGGTGTCCAAATAAATCTATCAAATCCTATATAAAACTACTAAACAACAACAATAATAATAATAAATGATAAATAAGGTCTAATAATTTACAAAAATAAATGCAGAATACTACCATACTACGCATGCATTACTTTTTAACTATTACCATATTATACTTGAAACTATATACAAAGTCACTATAGGCTATACAAATTTAGTACCCTTGAAAGTAGCCTACTATTTGAAAGTGCTAATCACTTTAATGGAGATTTGAATTTAGAAAAACAAGCTCCCGCACTTTGGTTGCACTGATGCGGTTTCTCCTCTCCAAAACAATCTGTCCTGTCTTGGAGGAAACTCTTTCAGATGGTACAGATGTGGCCACAATGCAAAGCCTTGATAGCATGACCACAGACAGTCTTTCATAGACCATGCAACGCTTCTTCCACCACAGTCCCTGGGAACGAGAGGCTCTGTTATGAAGGCCCGCACCTCCATCATGGCATCTGATGAGGGGTTTCTCCTGGTCACTAAACCTACAACCCGCTCATCAAAGTCCTGCCAAAACTGGGCACCTCCACTTGCCGAAGGGCTTGGTGCTGAAGGAGTGGCATCCTCTGTCTGTAGCTCCTGTTCCTCTTGGCTGGTAAGCCTCACTCTTGCAGCTGCACCAGTGACATTTTTCACTGCCTCATCTGCTGCACTGTCATCAGTGAAGGCACGTCTTTTAAACCTGGGATCCAGGAGTGATGCCTCTGCAAGGACATGAAGATGTTCAATCCTGTTTAACCTTTTTTCCCATTTCAGAGGACATAGCCTATATCAGGTTTCTGATAGGCTCATGGACCGAGGACTTTGCCTGCATCCTGGCTATGACCTTTCGTCATTAGAATGACCTTGGAAGCAGTTACAAATCTGTAAAAGTAAGCAAAACAAGAAAACATTTTAATATGTGCAGACAAGTTGCAATATTCAAAATAGTTGTTGATATTAAAAGTATACCACAACAGTAAACACATGCTTTTAGTTATGACAATAATGAGAATTTTTATTATTTTTTATATTGTTGTATATTTTAAACATACCTCTCAGCGCTCACTTCCACTGTCACCTCTTCAAAAGTGCCTGACAGGCTTCACCCACAATCTGCCACTCTTCTGGGGATAAAGTAGGCAGGGTGGGATTCACCAGAGCAAGGGTAGCTATGATTGGGTCCTTCATCGCCACAATCCTCTTCAGCATATAATAGGTGGAATTCCACCTTGTCGCCACGTCCTGCTTCAAACGCAGTTCCTCCAGCCCCATTTGCCGCTGTGTGGCCTTAAGCCTCTCAGTGGCAACAGTGCTCCTATGCACATACTCCACCACAGCTTTGACCTTGTCCACAGTACTACTGATCATTTTAAGGGCTTCTTTGACCACTAAGTTCAAGGTGTGTGCAAAGCACGGCAGGTATGTCCATCCTGTGATTCTCACAGTGGCCTTAATGTTACTGGCAGTAACACATGCCACCACCTTGTCTGAGATGCCCCATTCAGCTGCGACCCTGAGCAGCTCCTGTGCCAGGTTGGCAGCTGTGTGCCTCTCTGTGAGGACAAAGCAGTCCAGCAGATAGAAGGACATTTTAAAATCCTCCATAAAGTGGCAGGTTACAGACATGAAGCTGCTTGTTGCAAGTGATGTCCAGCAGGCTGTGGTGAGGCACACAGCTGAGGCCTCCCTCACCTTGGTCTTCACTTCATCCCGTACCTTTTCATACATCCTGGGAAGAAGGGTTCTTGTTATGGTTTTGTTAGAGTTTTTGTGAAGCTCCTGAAGCCCTTATCCTCTACAATAGAAAACGGCTGGAAATCCAGGGCAATCATTCTCACCAGCTCTTCGTCCACCTGGCTTTGTTTTAAAGGCCCAAGAGGTCTTCTCATATAGCTGGCCATAGAGGTCTGTTGTGGCCTCTTTGGTCTCACTGTGGCTTGTGGGTCACTTGCACTAGCAGTACCTGCTGCAGAACAGGTTGCAGGTTCAGAGCTGGTAGAGGGTGAGGAGCCAGAGGGTGCTACTGCTGGCTCAGTGGTGCCCTGTGCCCTCACCTCTGTTAGCATAACAGTCGGGTGTTTTGTTTGAAGGTGCCGCCACATGTTGGAAGTTGAGCCACCACGAAAGTAAAACACATTCTTGCAGATGTTGCATTTGGCCTTTGAGGGGGATGTTTCCTCAAAATTATTCCAAATATTGCTCTTTTTCCTGGTGTTACTCATCTTTTTGACTCTCTGCCTCTCTAACTACACCTCTGTCTCTGAAGTTTATACATTCCTGTGGGAATGAGGGGTGACAAGGGGAGGAGTAAGGAGACCTGCACTAATATATATATATATATACAGGTGCAGCTCAAAAAATTAGAATATCGTGAAAAAGTTCTATATTTTTTGTCACTCATGTCAGAAAGTGAAACTCTATATTAAATAGATTCATTACACATAGAGCGAAATATTTCAAGCCTTTATTTCTTGTAATTTTGATGATTATGGCTTACAGCTAATGAAACCCAAATTCAGTGTCTCAGAAAATTAGAATATTACATAAGATCAATAAAAAAGGATATTTTAAACAGAAATGTCAGCCTTCTGAAAAGTATGTTCATTTCTATGCACTCAATACTTGGTTGGGGCTCCTTTTGCATGAATTACTGCATCAATGCGGCATGGCATGGAGGCGATCAGCCTGTGGCACTGCTGAGGTGTAATGGAAGCCCAGGTTGCTTTGATAGCAGCCTTCAGGTCGTCTGCATTGTTGGGTCTGGTGTCTCTCATCTTCCTCTTGACAATACAGGTCAGGCGAGTTTACTGGCCAATCAAGCACAGTAATACCATGGTCATTGAACCAGCTTTTGGTACTTTTGGCAGTGTGGGCAGGTGCCAAGTCCTGCTGGAAAATGAAATCAGCATCTCCATAAAGCTTGTCAGCAGAAGGAAGCATGAAGTGCTCTAAAATTTCCTGGTAGATGGCTGCGTTGACTGTGGACTTCAGAAAACACAGTGGACCAACACCAGCAGATGACATGGCATGCCAAATCATCACTGACTGTGGAAACTTCACACTGGACTTCAAGCAACGTGGATTCTGTGCCTCTCCACTCTTCCTCCAGACTCTGGGACCTTGATTTCCAAATGAAATGCAAAATTTACTTTCATCTGAAAAGAGGACTTTGGACCACTGAGCAACAGTCCAGTTCTTTTTCTCCTTAGCCCAGGTAAGACGCTTCTGACGTTGTCTCTGGTTCAGGAGTGGCTTGACACGAGGAATGTGACATTTGTAGCCCGTGTCCTGGATTCGTCTGTGCGTGGTGGCTCTTGATGCACTGACTCCAGCCTCAGTCCACTCCTTGTGAAGCTCCCCCAAATTCTTGAATGGATTTTGCTTGACAATCCTCTCAAGGCTGTGGTTATCCCTGTTGCTTGTGCACCTTTTCCTACCACACTTTTTCCTTCCACTCAACTTTCTATGAATATGCTTGGATACAGCACTCTGTGAATGCTTGGATCAGCTTCTTTAGCAATGACCTTTTGTGGCTTACCCTCCTTGTGGAGGGTGTCAATGACTGTCTTCTGGACATCTGTCAAGTCAGCAGTCTTCCCCATGATTGTGTAGCCTACTGAACCAGACTGAGAGACCATTTAAAGGCTCAGGAAACCTTTGCAGGTGTTTTGAGTTAATTAGCTGATTAGAGTGTGACACCATGAGTTTCCAATATTGAACTTTTTCACAATATTCTAATTTTCTGAGACACTGAATTTGGGTTTTCATTAGCTGTAAGCCATAATCATCAAAATTACAAGAAATAAAGGCTTGAAATATTTCACTCTATGTGTAATGAATCTATATAATATATGAGTTTCACTTTCTGAAATGAGTGACAAAAAATATTGAACTTTTTCACGATATTCAAATTTTTTGAGCTGCACCTGTAGTTGCAAGCAGCGATACACGGGATACAAGAAAAATGTTTAAATTTTTTTTTTTTAAACTCTTGCAAACTGACCAGGGTTTTTCTACATTTTAGATGGTGTATTTTCTCATGAAATCCCATGTTTAAATTAAATTAACATTCCAGCCAGACCATATCAGCTTTATTCTGAGATTGAGACTAGTGACAGTCTCAATTTGGTTTCCTTTTACAATTGAGCAGGTATATGTGAGACACATCTAGCTGCGTGACATGAGTATATAAACATGAATATATATAAAAGGTCAAACTGTTTTCAGACCACTACCTTCAGGCCTGGGTAAACTGAGTAATTTTGTATTTTTATGAAATGTGCAATTTCGTTGTATTCTACTGGAGATAGAAGATACTAAAAGGTTCCCGTAGTGCAACAATGACACTAAATACAATTTAACAGCCACATTTTTTCTCTCAATGTAGACATCACCAAATATAGTCATTCCTTTGTCACTGGGGACAAAGGAAAATGGATAATAGCATTTCCAAAATGGCGGCCAATCCAAGATGGTGGTGATACAGGGGGTTGACAAAATATGGCTTTAACTTTGAAGCATCTAAACCGCAATTACAAAAGCATTTACACAGGTGATTCCTATTAATTTGAATGCTGATTAGCAGCATGTGTCTGCTTAAAAGAGGTCTAATTAGCAGCATGTCGCGAGTTAAGTCTGTAAAGCTAGATGAGGACACTAACAAAGGGGCCAAATAGTTAGTGCCCGAATTGCAGGTGCGTTGGTCACAAAAACAGCAAAATTATTTAATGTGGCATGGGGAACAGTGTCAAAGATTATGTATTAATTATGTAGTGTAAAAGCATATTCCCAATATCAAAAAACAGCATCAGCAAAAAATAACTGTGGCCGCAAGTCAAAGCTTTCCGACAGGGACAGACAGACACTTGGTAGGATAGTTGCTAATAACCACCAAACTACAGCTCTAAAAATCACCACAGAATTGAATTCATCCATATCTGAACCAGTCTCAACAAAAACAGTACGTAGTGAGCTTCACAAAGCTGGTATTTATGGCAGGGCCGCCATTCGGAAACCATTTGTATCCAAGGTTAATGCACAAAAACGCATAACATGGTGTAAGGAACACAAAACCTGGACCCCTGAGCAATGAAGAAAAGTGATATAGTCTGATGAGTCATCTTTTACTCTTTTTAATACATCTTTATGGGTTATGTTTGGAGAAAGCTTAAGGAGGCATTCAATCCACAATGTCTGTTGCCAAATGTTAAGTATGGTGGTGGTTCTGTAATGGTATGGGCAGCCATTTCAATTGGATTCATTGGGGTTAATGATTGCTCTCCATGGACGTGTAATGGGCAAATAATATGAAAACATTTTACAAGACCAGGTGCACCCTATAGTGCAAACACTGTTCCCTCATCATGTCCCCATATTCCAACATGATAACACCCCCATATACACTGCTAAAAACATTAAAGAATGGTTCCAAAAACACGAAGATGACGTCAAATGTCTTCCATGGCCTGCAAAATCACCAGATCTAAACATAATTGAACCTTTATGGGAAGTTCTTGAGCGCAGAGTGTGAACTAGATTTCCACCTCCTTCATCCCTCAAAGAACTGGAGACTGTGCTTCTTGAACAATGGGCCAATATCCCACTACACACAGTTAAGAGATTGTATGACAGCATTCCTAGAAAGATTGAAACTGTTTTGAAGGCAACGGGTGGGCCTACTCGTTATTAGTTACTACATATTCAGTTTTTGTAGGTGTTTCTGATATTTTGTCCAGTATGTGTATGTGTTCCGGGTGAGAAAATTGATCACTACAACAAGTTTTAAATGTCTAAAATACAAGTGTTTTCTCATTAATTTATGAATATTTTAAAATATATTATGCTCTATGGCGCCACCTATACTTTAGAGTTTGGCTCTGGATGTGAATGCTAGTACAGCTACCAAATTTCACCAATTTCCTTCAATCTATTTTGGAGTTATTAGCATTTTTGTGATAAACTACGCCCACATCAATTTTTAGCTTACTATGGCCATGCTGTTTAAATAACCACTTTATTTACAGTAACTTTTAAGAAGACCTATGAATAAACAAATTGGTGGAAGTTCCATGTTGATACGTCAAACAGACTTGGAAGAGATGTCTTTTAAAGGTTTTTCAAAAAATTCAAAATGATGGACAATATGACTCCGAAGAACTTGAGTTGTCCATGAGGAGAGACAGCTTGGAAGGTAGGATGTAAGTAACCGGCCCACATCCTTTTTGTCGCAAATGAAAAAATAAAAAAATCTTTGCTGAGGCGAGCCTCGAACCTGGGCCTCCACCATCATAGTCGGGGAAGCTAACTACAAGGTCATACCATAGCTACGTGGGTTCTAGTGTTTTTCCGCTACTGTAATTTTACCTGTGGTGGTAGCACTACCACACCATGTCGGCTTTCGTCTGAGATTGAAACTAGTGACAGAGTCTTTGAAACTACGTTTGTTGAAAACATGTAACCAATGGCAGTTATTTATAGATTTTTTACATTATTGCAAGAATGCGATCTACACCAGATGATATTTTGCATTAAAACTTTCTCTGCCTGACAAATGGGATATTTGTTCCCCTACTGCGTAACGTACCTGCAGTGGTGTCGGCTGATTTTCACTGTTTCAACTAGAGTTAACTTTCTTTGCCTTTGCAATATAAAGATTTCTTTCATGTGAAAAGAACATTCTTCCATGTGAAAAGCATAACAAAGTGCAGTTTGTTTTTGGTCGAAAATAACCTTGTGTAACCGTGTGGAGATTGATCTCCCACATCAAAGGCCATCGCTCTAATCACTAAGCCATAGCAGAGCCCCTGTGATAGACATACTTGGAACAGTTATAATACTTTGACCTTTTTTTTTTTATGGCAAAACATGTTGTTATCCAATGGGGACATTTTTTCTTTGGGAGTATTTCATGACTTCGGCATGAAAAAGAAAAAAGTGAAAAATTGCAAAAATAACCCAATTTGGGGGCTTTATTGTGTGGATGTGCGAAGTTGTAATTGATTCTGTGTGGTATCTCAGTTGTGTTCTGTTGCTGCCCATAAAATTGGGTACAGCTCAAACTCACTCTGGTGCTGCCTGGATCATTGGGCATAGCTCTGTCTCACATGGGTGCTGCCCGTAGCATTGCGCATAGCTCTATCTCACTCTGGTGCTGCCAGGATCATTGGGCATAGCTCTGTCTCACACGCGTGCTGCCCGTAGCATTGGGCATAGCTCTATCTCACTCTGGTGCTGCCGGTAGCATTGGGCATAGCTCTATCTCACTCTGGTGCTGCCGGTAGCATTGCGCATAGCTCTATCTCACTCTGGTGCTGCCGGTAGCATTGGGCATAGCTCTATCTCACTCCGTTGTTGCCCATAGCATTGGGTAGAGCTCTATCTCACTCTGGTGCTGCCGGTAGCATTGGGCATAGCTCTATCTCACTCTGGTGCTGCCGGTAGCATTGCGCATAGCTCTATCTCACTCCGTTGTTGCCCGTAGCATTGGGCATAGCTCTATCTCGCTCTGGTGCTGCCGGTAGCATTGTGCATAGCTCTATCTCACTCTGGTGCTGCCGGTAGCATTGTGCATAGCTCTATCTCACTCTGGTGCTGCCGGTAGCATTGGGCATAGCTCTATCTCACTCTGGTGCTGCCGGTAGCATTGCGCATAGCTCTATCTCGCTCCGTTGTTGCCCGTAGCATTGGGCATAGCTCTATCTTGCTCTGGTGCTGCCGGTAGCATTGCGCATAGCTCTATCTCACTCTGGTGCTGCCGGTAGCATTGCGCATAGCTCTATCTCACTCTGGTGCTGCCGGTAGCATTGGGCATAGCTCTATCTCACTCTGGTGCTGCCGGTAGCATTGTGCATAGCTCTATCTCACTCTGGTGCTGCCGGTAGCATTGTGCATAGCTCTATCTCACTCTGGTGCTGCCGGTAGCATTGGGCATAGCTCTATCTCACTCTGGTGCTGCCGGTAGCATTGGGCAGAGCTCTATCTCACTCTGGTGCTGCCCATAGCATTGGGCATAGCTCTATCTCACTCCGTTGTTGCCCATAGCATTGGGTAGAGCTCTATCTCACTCTGGTGCTGCCCATAGCATTGTGCATAGCTCTATCTCACTCTGGTGCTGCCGGTAGCATTGCGCATAGCTCTATCTCACTCTGGTGCTGCCGGTAGCATTGCGCATAGCTCTATCTCACTCTGGTGCTGCCGGTAGCATTGGGCATAGCTCTATCTCACTCTGGTGCTGCCGGTAGCATTGCGCATAGCTCTATCTCACTCTGGTGCTGCCGGTAGCATTGGGCATAGCTCTATCTCACTCTGGTGCTGCCGGTAGCATTGCGCATAGCTCTATCTCACTCCGTTGTTGCCCATAGCATTGGGCATAGCTCTATCTCACTCTGGTGCTGCCGGTAGCATTGCGCATAGCTCTATCTCACTCTGGTGCTGCCGGTAGCATTGCGCATAGCTCTATCTCACTCTGGTGCTGCCGGTAGCATTGGGCATAGCTCTATCTCACTCTGGTGCTGCCGGTAGCATTGTGCATAGCTCTATCTCACTCTGGTGCTGCCGGTAGCATTGTGCATAGCTCTATCTCACTCTGGTGCTGCCAGGATCATTGTGCATAGCTCTATCTCACTCTGGTGCTGCCGGTAGCATTGGGTAGAGCTCTATCTCACTCTGGTGCTGCCGGTAGCATTGTGCATAGCTCTATCTCACTCTGGTGCTGCCGGTAGCATTGGGCATAGCTCTATCTCACTCCGTTGTTGCCCATAGCATTGTGCATAGCTCTATCTCACTCTGGTGCTGCCGGTAGCATTGCGCATAGCTCTATCTCACTCTGGTGCTGCCGGTAGCATTGGGCATAGCTCTATCTCACTCTGGTGCTGCCGGTAGCATTGGGCATAGCTCTATCTCACTCCGTTGTTGCCCATAGCATTGGGTAGAGCTCTATCTCACTCTGGTGCTGACCGTAGCATTGGTTACAGCCAGGGTACGAAATGTACTTTTTAGCTCACCGGCCAACTGTCTGGTTGATGGAAAAATCTACCTGCCAAATTTTCTTTATGTATACAGCTTTTTTGTGTCACGTATCATACATACATTTAATCGACATTATAACACATTATGGTGGTGAATAAAAACAGTGGTCAGAGCAGATTTTATGCGAAAAAATAATTGTATTGATATTAAATGTTCATTGCAACAAAGATAAATGGCATATGGGAGTGAGAATAGTACAAAGTATATAAATAGTATAGAACAAAAGTACATAAGGAGTATAACGTTTGAACAAAGTGCACAAAGTTTTCAATCAAATGTTCTCATCCAATCGAGAAAGAAATCAGATAATATTCATGTTGGTGAAAACAGTCAATATTCAGACACTAACGTTAACATTATTAAAAGAAAGGTGATTTAAAAAAAGTATTCTAGGTACTAATCACGACCAATAGAGGTCGCTATTAGCTAACTTATATCACACAATGCCATCCAATATTCTGACTAACTTGAACATAAATGGTTGCTCACTCTAGCTATGTTAGCCAGGTTGCCATTGACACAACGTGAATTACATTGCTAGTTAACTATAACATTATCGCTAACGTTAACTATGTAGCTATACAGGGCATACCAGTACATTAACTAAGTTAACCAGCCGGGTTTGCCGGGCAGATAACGTTAGCTGTCGTTAACGTTAACGTTCATTAAAAGCTATCAATACCGGAGTGTTTTATCAATACCATAGCATTGGGCATAGCTCTATATCACTCTGGTGCTGCCCGTTTCATTGGGCATAGCTCTATCTTACCCTGGTGCTGCCTGTAGCATTGGACCAGACGACAGGCGTAGCAGTACTATTTCCCTTGTAAAGCTAAGCTGTAAGTGCCTAGATTCAATATTATGCTTTGTATAATGAAAAACAGCACCACCCTTAGACTTTCTGTCAGGGGTAGCGTACGGAACGAAGGACCAAGCGCAACAATTAGGGGTTCTTAAAGTGCTCTTAATTAACACCACAAGGCGGGGGGGAAACCCGCAAAGAGGGAATGAATACAACCAGAGAAAATAATAAACTCTCTTTACAAAGAGAGATTCTGCTACCAAACTCAAAGCGACCCATATTGGGTGAAAAACTCTAACACTACAGATTAAGACAATAACAAACAAAGAAAATCCTATAGTTCACAACGAGGGAGCCGAAAACACAAACAAGAAGAAAAAGAAGACGGCGAAGACAATCTGTCTAGTACAGGGAGACAGAGGTTCCGCAAATGGACAGACAAAGTGTGAGGAATAACCTATTCTAAGTTTCTAATAAACTCTTTGACACCCGAAACAAGTCCCGTGTAGCGACAACACGGTCGTAACAAACTGTCAGTCCTATACCGTGAATACCGTGAATACCGGCTTTCCTTGTCAAATCAATGGCAATATGGAAGCGTCAAACAAAGACGATGCAAGGTTTAAATAATGAAAGGAAATACGGAACAGGTGAACACACTGAGCAGAAAGAAATACCAAAAAAACGAAACGGACAATGCACGAAATGGACAATGACAGTGCTCCCCAGGGAAGTGGTCAACAAGAGAAGAGCAGGCTGAGAAACCATGACACTTTCAAAAGGAACCTCAACCTGGTTAAAAAACCAAAATTTAAAAAAGTTTAATAAATAAATCACCAAATTAAACATGATGTTGGTCAGCAGGATGATGTTTCGGCAGCACATAACATTCGCCACGTCGTCCCCAGACTTTCACGTCATGTGTCTTCATGCTATGTGAACGGGGGCTCCAATGCCAATGGTGAAAATGCCAATTCTTTCTGGCCAATGCCAATCGATGGGCACGGTCCTGGGCTGGGCTGGTGGTGGGGGTCCCATGAGCACAGGTCCCACTAATGCCACCCTCATGGAGTCTGTTTCTGACAGGAGTCTGTTTCTGACAGTTTGGCGAGAAGCCCGCTGGAGGTTTTTCCTCTCCTCCTCTGGCAGGCTCACACAAAGCTTACCTGTCACAACTCAGAGATAACAGTCCTGCTCCTACGTGTTGCCCTGTCCAGCCCCCCTACGTCTCTCCTGTCCTCCTCGGCTCCCCTCCCCGCTCTTCTCTCCTCTCCTCCACGCTATAGAAGGAGCTGGGGGACCTGTGAAACCTACCTGTGAACCTGAATGGGGCTTGCTGCTACACCGCTCCAGTAGGCACTAGCAAGGACAAGCACTATAGCAAAATGCAAAACTAGAGAAAAATCAGGAAGGAAGAGAAGAGAAGAGAGAAATGGTCACCACCACCACCTGCAAAACCATTTTTTTTTTTGGTTTGTCTTGCTGTTCTCCTGTCCTGTTGTCCTTTGTTTCATTTGCACCAAAGAACCAAAGAAGAATTGATTCACACTAATAATTTACACTAACTGGACAGATCGATAGTTTATCCCAGAAAGACTCATGTGTTAGTGTGTTGTCTGTCAAGTGTTCCTTAATTTCTTTGAGCTTGAGTATTTGTATTCCCACAGCTCGCTCGGTAATAATAACTTTGTGACATCTTTCTTTTTCGAGCTTTGGTTACCCCGAGAACCGCTTCCAGGAGTGCCTTTATGGGTGACTAAAGCTTGAAAATTAAAGATCTGACAAAATGATTACCAATCAGCTGGTGAAAATAGTTTGTAAAAATGGGTCCAAGTCGAAAAAAAACTGAATTATCCTTTAAGTGTGCTGCTGCAGGAGATGTTCAAAATGAGCAAGAGATAGCTTTTATTATTTACGTAATTTCGACAGGCCTGTTCAAGGGTAACAAAGCACGCTGGTTTAGCTAGATCCTGCCCTTTTGAAATTCAAAAAATGCCTAAATCTGGCGTGATAAGGTATTAATATCGAGAAGGAGCACTAGGTATCAAACCACACCCCAGCAATTTTTTTTCACTCGTAGCCTATAGTTCATTCTACTCTGGACAGCACGCACATCGGTTGCTTTGTTCCACTCTTTCTCTTTCGCTACCTCTCTCACTCATACACATGCAAACATGCTAGCTCCAGCTTCTGCTGAGCCCTCGTTTGGGCTTATAATGATGCGGCCAGCAAACAACAAATCACACGCTGTACAAATAGTTACCCATGCCATGTAGGCTACTCATTTTACACAGGCTGTAGGCAATCACACTACCCGCAAGATATCAGCAATATTGGTTTCCATTTCAACGGGTGCACATGTGGTCAATGTACAGAACAATCTCCAAGAGAGAATCTCTTTCTCAGAATGTCTGTTGTCGTGACATTGTAAAGGTAAACGTGTAGCATGTATATACTACAACTCCTGGCTGAACTATGCTTTATACTATATATTTATTTGATGGTTAAAGGCTTGTTTGATACATCAGACCCTTGATGACTTAGAGCCATTTAGCCAACCATGTATTCCACACTGTTCCAGTGTAATTTGCAGCTAAATCTAGTCCCACCCCCCAATTCCCATAGAGATCCATTCAAATGTAGATACGTTATAGTATCACTTGTAAGAGTACCAGAAAATAAGTTATCAAGAATTTTTTTATGTTGTTGGGTCACAGACATCAGGACGTCATGGCATGCAAAGGATATGTGACCAAATATAAAAAATAATGGCTTTTTCACCAAGTATTAAATACATTTCATTTAGCGTATTCAATACTTTTCCCCTGTGTCATTCCACTTTATTGCGCATAACTTTATTTTAAAGTGACGGTCAAGAAAAATCCGTAATATGCTTATAACCACATTATTTATGGCTATTAAGGTATGTATTGAGCACAAATAAAGCGCAAGGAATGAATTCCATTGCAAGTTCGTTAAATGTCAGTCTATCAATTTCTCTTTATTCCTGTATGCTGAAATGGGTCCATGGTGATGTAGACATGAAACCTCAACCAATACATACTTTCATCTCATTACATAACTCCTCCCATAGTTTGAGGCTAATAAAACCGTCCTGTCCCACGAAGAAATCCTGTCTGAAGTCTGAATCAAACGCTCGTTTTGTTTGCCCTTGAGTATAGTTGTCAGCATTTGTATTTGGAATAGTTAGTTAGCTAAAGTGTTTATTTTTTCCTGCTCTCCTTATCCCTATACCAATTTGATCCCTCTCCCAATCTTTCACCTTTTTATCCATCCCTCCGTGGTGCTAGCTAGTGACATCTAATCACCAACTAATCACATTTTTTACTTGGTGCACTGCTCATTTGTCAGATAATAATCGAAAAGAATAGATAGTTAAGATCTTGCCAAATAAACCATGCCTTGGAAAGGGTTTTGACGTATTTGTTGTTCAGTGGCTGGTTCCAGTAACAAAAATAGACGAGAACCATTATCTATCAAAGTACTTAGTTGCCATGCACGTAATCTTTGTTTGATTAGCAACCGAAATGAATGAATCGGCCTTTAAATAAATTTGAAAAACTCGATAAAACTTACCATTATTTAATGATTTGTGTGGAACATGCATGTGGTAACGTCGCCTTGCAATTTAGCTTGCTTTAAATAGACTAACGTTAAATCAATCGGTTGCAATACTTTGCTTAGCATTTAAGGTAACTTAACTTTGATTGGATGACGTCGATGGCACTCGGGTTGAGGGCGTGGATTTAGACCACACCTCTACAATCCGGAGTCCTTTCAAGACTGTATTTATTAGATGACTTTGAGATGTTTATTAATATACCTATACACATTTTCTTAAAAATATATTTGGTGGGCGTGTAGTGGATACATCTCTCTGTGATATGTTGTGGTTATTTGGAGTTTTTATAATCCCTTAACCATCACTTTAAGGATTGGAATGTTACCATTTCTTTATTGAGATAATACCAATGTCTGGTCAAAATTTCATTGGAAATATGTTTAATAAAAAAATTGTTGATGTATCAAATACTTATTTCCCCCACTGTAAGTGGTTTTAGTGCTTTGTTACCCTTTAAGATTCATGCAAAAACAAAGGAGCATAACAGTGTAACTGAGCAATTGAGTCTTTGAGAATTGATAATTTTATCGATGAAGGTGTTGGGGTTCTCTGTGCCAGAAACACAGAGGAGAATGTTTGGAGGTCCAGATGCGACAGATAAGGCGTCTTAAAGTGTTCTAATGAACACCACAAAAACGGACAATAATCCGTAGTGGAAAGGGAGAATAAAGAGAACACCAATAACCTCACGAAAAAGGTGAGGAACTCGATATGCGAGCAAAACAACCAAAATAAGCAGACACGCTTATCGCACTCTGTATGTGGAGCGAATGAACAAAGAAAATAAAACTATACTATCCCTTTAACTGGGACCAGAGCAGTTAGAGCACTCGTGGAAAAACAAAGGAAATAAGCGGACACGCTTATCTAACTCCGTTTGTGGAGCCAATGAACAAAGAAAATAAAACTATTAAGATTCCTTTAACTGGAATCAGGACAGTTAGAGCGCTCGTACAAGAACAAAGGAAATAAGCGGACACGCTTATCTAACAACGTTCGAGGAGCGAAACGAAAGAAAACCGAGAACTCATAAAACCCTAACTTCTTGGGTAAGAGCACTCGTAAGTCCGAGTATAAAACGAAAGAAAATGAGAAAGCCTCTGCTCTGAAATGAGAGCGAAAAGAAACTTGCTTTTCTTTCTAAACCCTATCTTTCTAAACCCTTTCTTTTTAAACTAGCTTTCTACTAATTTCCTATACCTCTTTACCGGCTCGAATGTTAAGTGGAATAACATGGAAGCAACGAGAGAGGCAGGAAGCGGAGTATAAATAGTCAACGGAAATTAATAACAGGTGAACTTACTAATGACGAGGCGAAAGCAAAACCCCGTCACGGAACAAAGGAAAATCCGATAGATTACCGGTAACGACAAAAAAGAATAACGAGAACGTGGAGATAAGGGAAGGAAGGCAAGATCCATGACAGGACCCCCCCTCTAAGGAACGGCACCAGACGTTTCCACGACCTTATTTCTGCGGAAGTCGGTGATTAACTGAGGATCCAGGATGTTTCTCCTAGGAACCCAGCAACGTTCCTCCGGGCCGTAGCCCTCCCAGTCCACAAAGAAATGCCACCCTCTGCCCACATAATTCGGCGAACAGTATACGCCGGGCCCCCTTCTAAGAGTCGGGGAGGCGAAGGTGGTCTTTCCACCGGCGCGAGCGGGCTGATGAGTACCGGTTTCAGATGGGAGACGTGAACCGTAGGGTGGATGCGCCTGGAGCGCGGCTGTCTAGCCGAGGGAGGAAGGTGAGAGACCTTGACGCGTGCGCAAGCCGTGACAAACGAGCGTACGTCCCTCTCCAGACTAGGCCACCAGAAACGTCGGGACAAAAAGTCCCTCGTACGCTGAACACTGGGGTGACTGGTAAGTTGGGAGGTGTGGGCCCACTGGAGAACCCTAGACCTAAGATGAGGAGGCACGAAAAGACAGTGGGCTGGTGCCCCACCTGAGTCTGGGTCTGAGCGCAAGGCTCTCTGCACTGCTGTCTCAACGTCCCATATAACCGGGGCAACTATGACATCAGTAGTACTGATAGGTTCGGAATACTCCTGAACCCCTCCTCCCGACGGCAACAGACTGGCGGAAGAACAGTGAAATTTACACTGGGAACCCCACTGATGGATAACAGGACCGGCCCCCCCCCAATTAATATGAGGATTATGGTGGGCAAGCCAAGAATGACCCAAGACCAGCGGATAAGCTGGGGACTCAATTACAAAAAACTGAATCTCCTCCGTATGATCCTGATACGGAACGCTCATGCGTATGGTGGAGGTAACGCGGGAAATGATGCCTGTGCCTACCGGGCGGGCGTCCAGAGCTGTAACAAGGCGAGGATGAGGCAAAGGGTGGGTGGGAATTTTGTGGGACTTGGCCCAATCGGCATCGATAAGGCACTCAACTGCCCCGGAGTCAATAAAAGCGTTGCAATGGAACTGGCAATCGTTCCAGCGTAAATTGACTGGCAGGAGGGTCCGAGGGTACTTGAACTGCAGTCCCCCTAGGCAACTTGGTTCCTCTAGAAAGGCCCCTTTTTTACCTGACAGCTTGGGACACTGTTCCTTTAAGTGACCACGCCCCTTACAGTACCTACACCACAAGTCACGGGACATAGCTTCCCTTGTTACGCGCATGGAGGACCCATCGACCTGCATGGGCTCCTCCAGCTCAATAGGAGATAGTGAAGGGGTTTGAGACACCGCTGGCGTGGCGGAAGAAAGGTAATTAGCTGGGCGATACCTAAAACCTTTAGAACCCCTCTCTTTCTCTCTCTCTCTAAAACGGTTGTCTAACCGAATGGCAGTGGACACCAGGGCACCGAACGTAGCGGGTGGTTCAAGACCCGCGAGAGCGTCTTTCACGGGTTCCGACAGGGCGTTTATAAACAGTGCCCTAAGAGGCTCATCGGCCCATCCTGTCACCCCCGCAAGAGCACGAAAAGCAATAGCAAAAGCGGCCACGGTGTCAGAGCCCTGACGAAGACGGGTCAACCGCATGGCGGCCTCATTGCCAAAAACGTCCTGATCAAAAACTGACACCATCTCCGCCATAAGCCCATCTGTGTTCTCCATGATAGGCGAATTAGCCCTGATAAGTGGGTCAGCCCATGCAAGAGCATTCCCGGTTAGGAGTGAGAGAATGAATGCTACCCGGGACTCTTGTGCATAGAAGCGGGAGGGCTGAATTTAAAAAAAAATTAGGCACTGAGTTAAAAACCCCTGACACTTTCCCGACTCCCCGCTATACCGCAGCAGGAGCTGAAGTTTAGGCTCTCTAGCGTCAGGTGGAGGAGGGGGGGGAATGGGATGTGTGGGTGCTTGTGCAACTGAGGGTGGGTCGGTCCTGAGAGAGAGAGTTCGGAGATTCTCTGCAAGATCCTGCAGAGTGACCGCCTGAAGGTGTATCTGCTCATGCAGAGTCTGTTGAGAGACTAGAAGAGCTCGAATACTCTCTCCCTGAGAGGCAAGGGCTGCCTCCTGAGTTATTAGAACCCTTTGAAGAATCGGATCTATCGCTGGCCCCTCCCCTTTGGCTTCCATGTTCTGTTGGGGTTCTCTGTGCCAGAAACACAGAGGAGAATGTTTGGAGGTCCAGATGCGACAGATAAGGCGTCTTAAAGTGTTCTAATGAACACCACAAAAACGGACAATAATCCGTAGTGGAAAGGGAGAATAAAGAGAACACCAATAACCTCATGAAAAAGGTGAGGAACTCGATATGCGAGCAAAACAACCAAAATAAGCAAACACGCTTATCGCACTCTGTATGTGGAGCGAATGAACAAAGAAAATAAAACTATTCTATCCCTTTAACTGGGACCAGAGCAGTTAGAGCACTCGTGGAAAAACAAAGGAAATAAGCGGACACGCTTATCTAACTCCGTTTGTGGAGCCAATGAACAAAGAAAATAAAACTATTAAGATTCCTTTAACTGGAATCAGGACAGTTAGAGCGCTAGTACAAGAACAAAGGAAATAAGCGGACACGCTTATCTAACATTACATTACATTACATTATAGGCATTTAGCAGACGCTCTTATCCAGAGCGACTTACACAGCATTTATTTTATTTTTTTGCATTTTATACATAGTATCCAATTACAGCTGGATATATACTGAAGCAATTCAGGTGAAGTACCTTGCTCAGGGGTACAACGGCAGTGTCCTACGTGGGACTCGAACCTGCGACCTTTTGGTTACAAACCCAGTTCCTTAACCACTGTACTACACTGCCGGCCCTAACAATGTTCGAGGAGCGAACGAACAAAGAAAATAAAACTATTAAGATTCCTTTAACTGGAATCAGGACAGTTAGAGCGCTCATACAAGAACAAAGGAAATAAGCGGACACGCTTATCTAACAACAAGAGGTTGATCGATACAATTCTTGGGTCGCTGGCATTGAGGGGGCATGACAAGAGTGAAAATTCGGATAACAGAGGAAACTACAGGGAGTTGACTGAAGTGCCTTCCTGCTATGATGACATTCTGCGGGACACTAAATCGTTCACTGTGTTCTCTGTGATGTCAAATGCCCTATTCGCACTGGACTAGTATTACCTGGGGACCTCTCATGTGATTTAGGCTACCCCCCGATGTAACATTCCTATACTTCCATATTATCAGTTTGCAAAGTTTTATTTTCTGCAAATTTGTAAAGCACAGCGTATGCAAATGTGTTTGTTGTAGGTGGCTACAGGGTTGGACAGGCTCGAATTCCTTTCAATTCAGGAGTAGGCCTACATTTAAAAACCTTTGGCATAAGAACCGCACCCAAAATGTTGTCAAACTGCACATTAATAATTTACATTGCAGCCTCCGGAATTCTTGACTCAGTCTCAGAAAGATGCGGAGAAAGGCGTGGAAAAAAACAAGGAATCCTTGCGGGAGATAAAAATCACCCCAAATTACTGAAATTCCAATTCACACAGGACTAATATTATCAGATGACCTGTGTTTCGCGAAATATGGTAGGTAATTTGTGGTGGAACGTTTACTTTACAAATTACGGACATGGCAGATTCGCACAGGATTAAAATCATAGATGACCTCCGCCATTATTGCATATCACATGAGGTTCCCAGGTAATGCTAGTCCAGTGAATAAGACGATTCAAAATGATCTGAACGAAGCTATTGCAGCTAAGCTGCAGGCGGATTTCAGTATCTATCTATTGAATATATAGTTGATGAGAAAATCTGGCTGTTAATAAACGTGAGTGAGTATTTAACTGTCATTGTATTCTATTTGGTTTTATTCCATTGAGAGAAGGCAGCTCAATTGAAATGACACAGCCATAGTGATGAGTTGTCAAGCAATTTAAACCTGTTTTAAATGGGCCACCAGCTATTTTCTGCCTACAGCTGGCCATGTGACGTAGTCAGTGTTTAACAACTCAAAAATGGTCAAGCTCAACAGGTAAAGCATGGCATTAACAGGAGTTAGATTTTCACAGGGTGATGGTGGGTTGGCTTCACTAAAGATTCTGGTCAGCAGCCGCCACGGCATTGGGCATAGTGCAATCTGACTGTGGTGTTGCCCGTAGCATTAGGCATAGCGTTTACTCACTCTGGTAAGCCCGTTGGCCCTTCCTGTATTTGGGTGGGCGTCCAATCCTGAGAAGAGGCGAAAGACAGGGAAATTACAAAAATCACATCATTGACAGTGATGAAATACCTTCCTACTGTTTTCAATTACAGAACATAACTCCGTATCCCTAAGGTAGAGACTATTAGCTACTACCTGCTAGCACCTTACCACAGCAATGATGTGGTGCGATGTCATTGTCATTGGTTACCTGCCATGGTAACGAGACTTCTTGGCTCGTTGACCAAACACCAGCAGGTTTCTCTTGCTTCCAGAACCGTCAGTGTCAGACAGCTCCGTCTTCAGTCGGCCCTGGTTCCGCTCAGCCAGCGGGCAGCCAGACAGGCAGTGATGTGCTGTGAAACGCCCAGTCACATGACCTGAGCCGTCACAACCTGGGGTGGGGCACTTCCTGTTTGAAGAAGTGGTTTAAAGAGGTGCTGAGTAACAGGGCACTCTTTAAAAAAATAACAGGGAGTCACACACTCTGTGGTTACATGTAGAAACATGCATATATCCATGTCAAATTCATTTAAATTATATTGGATTTTAGTTGTACATACAAAAAATAATGAGTGAGCTACTACAGCTCCTTCAACCATCTTGAAAAATATATCTTAATCCAATATATCTTTAACATATGACTTAATCCAACACAATGTTTTCAGTTAAACAGTCCTATTAATGTTAGCATTTTACTACCAATTGCGTTAAGGTGTTGTTACGGGTCAATATAAAAATAACATAAAAGTTCCAAATATCTTTTTTTTTTACACTTATTTCCTAAGTCTCTAAAATCTTAAAGGCAATTCTTAATCATACAATTAAAAAAAAAAAAGATTAAAAATATTATTGTGTCGTTTGGACAGTATATTTAAATTTTTTCAGGACCAATCAGTTTGTGTCAATGGGGTCACTGCGCGTCCTATTGAACCCTATGGAGAATTGGTCAGGAGAAACAACCCTTAAAGTGATCCATCCATATCTACAGCATATCTGGCAGCAGAGTGATGGTTTGAGGCTTGTTTGATACCTCAGACCCTTGATGACTTACAGCCATTTAGCCAACCATGTGTTTCATACTATTCCCATGTAATTTACAGCTTAATCTAGTCCCACCGCCCAATTCCCATATAGATCCATTCAAATGCAGAGAGATTATAGCATCACTTCTAAGAGTACCTGAAAATAACATATCAGGACTCTTTTGATGTTGTTGGGTCACAGACATCAGGACGTCATGACATGCAAAGGATATGCAACCAAATATTAAATATGATAATTTTATTATAGTTTATGTTAATTTTTCCAATTACTTTCGGTCCTCTAAAATGGGGGGAATACGTATAGAAATGGCTACAATTGCTACACGTTCATCCGATATGGACATAAAAACCCTCAAATTTAATCTGAAAGTCTGCACTTTAACCTCATAGTCACTATTCCATTTCAAACGCAATATGCTGGAGTACAGAGCCAGATTTGTGTCACTGTCCAAATACCTATGGACCTGACTGTATATCAACATTGCTACTGTGCATTCGGCAAACAGGTTGGTGTATTTTTCATTTGAGGTTTCTATTTTACGTTAACTTTTAAAGCATGTAAGTAACGTATTCAATGCGAGTTACAACCTGTCCGTAATCAATCTGTCTTCTGTCTGGGAAACTTGCCTTATAAAGTGCATTGTGCAATTTGCTTGCCTGCAAATCAATTCTTATTAAAATTCTTGGTAAATTAGTTAACCACCGCTGACGGTATTCACCGGTATTCACCGCTGACGGTATTCATCTAGGCCTCCTTGAAAGTGATTTTCAAAAGTCTAGTGTTAGCTAGGGTGATCATATTGGGTGATCATTATATTAGGAAAGGTCCCAGCAAACACAAAGACATTGTGACAACCTATTGCTTTGGTGCTGACAACCAGTGTTGCCAGATGCCTGAATTAATAGCCCCCAAAAATATTCAGAAAACCCCCCATCTTCTGCATTACATCTACTGGTAGGCAAGGCTACATATTTTTTTTTACTATTTTACAAACATTATTATCGATTGGAATAGTAGCAATTAGGATTACAACCAATTAAGAGAATGAGTGTTTCATGTTAACAGTGATGGAAACCTTGTGGTGTGCATGATAAACTATACTGGTTGTCAATCTTGCTGAAATAACCCAGTGTCCTACCTCAGTGAAAAAACGAAACATGGCCTTTTCAATTTTGTGACTCAAAAATTTGAGACAAACGACAGCTTCTAAGTGCATGTTACAAAACATTTCTTACTTTATTGTGACGAAAGTCTTGATTGCACTTGCAAAACATTTGCACATCATTTGCATGTACATGGAAAAAAATACAAAGCAGCCCATTTAGGCAAAATAACTTAAATTAAGTTAGTCATTACCAAAAGAAAATAATTTGATAAGCTTGTTATTTTTAGTGCTGAAAATGTTAAGTCGTGCAATACAACCACAAGAAACGCAGATGATCAATGACATATCAGCATGAACATAAATTAATGTTTTTCTAAGATGAGGCTGTGTCTGTCCAAAACCATCCAAGTTCTTAAAGGGACAGTTCAATTTAAGTTTGATATGTTTCTACATACCCGGATTGCTATCTATCCATCCAGGTCGTTTAGCTGAGAACTGTTTTTTAGATATCCGCTGCAACTCACCTTGAAATAACCCCAATATAACGGACCTCAACAGGTCCAAACTTTGTGGTAGTCAAAGCACCAAACTACTTTCTTCCGAAGAACAGCTACTGTATGTGCAAAGTCTTAACCAAAGCACACCAGTATTCTGGGTCTTATGTCAACACAGTGCACTCTAGAATACTGGCATGCTTTGGTTGAAACTTTGCACGGATATACACAGTTGGCGTACTTTGGTAGAAAGTAGTTTAAAAAATACGTGCACAACAAGGTCTGTGGAGTATTCGTGAGTAACCATGTCATTATATTTGTAGAGAGGCTGTGTCTGTCTGTTGGGACAGTTCAATTAATTTGATATTTTTCTAATGTACATCCAGGTTTTGGCTGAGAACTGCTTTGATTCCGCTGCCACAAACTTATGACCCATTGTGGTCCGTTCTATTGGGGTGAGTTTCAGTGAATATCTACAAAACAAGCGAGTTCTCAGCTAAACTACCTGGAATGGAGAGGTAGCACTCAGAGGGCCCTATCTTACACCAGGCGCTAAGCGGCGCTAACCCAAACGCAAGTGTCTTTGCGATCTTACACCCGGCGCAGGGTTCATTATAGCGTCTAGCGCTCACGTCATTTAAATACCAAGTGATATTGCGCCCATAGCAAGTGAACTGGGCGGGCTGGTCTTAAGATGAGGTGTGGCCAGGATAATATTTGGCGTATTGCTATCTTGAGCAAGCAGAAAGCGCTTGCGCTTCAGATGTCATTACAAAACAGCTGTCTTCATCTAGGCCTACAGCCTGTAAGTAAATAGAATGGTTTTGACTGAAAAAAGTTCAAAACCTTGTCCAGTGAATATTGCATTTATTGTTTTTCAAATAACCTCAGCTACAGTCCCTGGGATTCGTTGTGCAGAACGTTTTTTACGGTTAAAAAACGGAGATTCATTTAAGTTTCACCATGTTAACTTATAACATATTTTTTAAATTAGTGACCAGGTTTCCATACTCTCAGCTTATTAAAACCCAGCTGATTTCACCTGTTATTCCATAACTGAACAGAACAATTCATTTGCAGCACATTACAGAATTAATTCACAATTAATTTTAATGTTATTCTCTGCATGTGCGCTTTAACTTCATGCAGGAGCAGGTCTGTTTCCCCTGCTGTAAATTGCACTTTTCATAGTCTTCCTGGGAAAGTGGACTTTGTTTAAAGCATTACCCTACCAGTAAAACAAGTTGGTCACATTTCCATAAGCAGGACATTATAAAACAAGGGACAATATGCGTCAGCTTTAGTGTATTTAGTTGTCATTAAGGCAAAATAACGGTATTTATGTTATTAATCAATATTACAATTAATAACAAAAAAGTGTTAAGTTTGGCTTGGTTAAAAGCCGCAAAAAACAGAAAATTCAAATGAGCAGCACCAAGCCAAACTTCAGCTCTCTACACTATCACGCCTGGAACCCACCAGATGCGAAAGCGCACGCACACGTGCACACACACGCACACGCGCTTCACTTCCGCTCCCATGTGAACGAACAAGTGACTTCTCAGCTAAACTAACGTGGAGTGGATTTTTCCGCTCTGGGCGGAATTTTCTGGGAAGAAATAACGAATTGCCGCGCGCCGCCCCGCCGCGCACGCGCACGTGGGCGGGGCGCGGCGCGTGGAGCGGATTTTTTTTTTCTCTGGTGGGAATTTTTTCTGGGGAATCGCATGCGCATCTCATCAGAAACATACATTATGCACAATATCTATCATCATATGATGACCATATATGTTTTTTTCAACCCCCTAAATAGTTTACTATTGTTATTCATTATTTTAATACATATTATATTTTAATATAGGCTCTAATGAAAAAGGGAACAGACGATCACCATTGTGGGATGAATGAAGTTATATCAAATCATACATTTTGCATGTAACCAGTTATTCCCGTTTTTATAATGCGTTTTCTTTATTATAGTATACATATTTGTTCAATTAATTAAGACTATGCTTACTTCTGTTTTTATTATACTGATTTCACTGTATCAATTTAAAGTAAAAAATCTAAATAGCTGCGAATTCTGCTATAATTAAATGTTTAGAACATGTAGATTACTGTCCCAAATAAATAAATAAAAAATATAAAGTGAACTTTATAAAGGAGGCATTGTCTGGTTTGCTACATTTAGCTTTAAAAAACAACATTCTATATAGTTTAGATATTTGTTTTAATATAATCAAAAGTGTGATCAAAGTATCCAAATGCTCGTACTAGCCTAGTCATCTCCACATGCTTCCAGTACCATCCAATCAGAAGCCACAACAGCCACACTAGCTGGAAAAAAATCCAAACAAATGCGCGTGAGAACAACTGCATACAGTCAAGCTGGAAAGTCTGAACACCCCTTTCACCTTCTCCACGTTTTATTACATTACAGACATATTCTACAATAGATTGAGTTCATTTTTTGTCTCAAAATTCTACACATAATAGCCCATAATGACAAAGTGAAAACATGTTTTTAGAAATTTTTGAAAATGTATTAAAAATGTTGGTCAGACTTCAGGAAGTAACAGCATGCAAAGTATATGCGACCAAATATTAAATATGATACTTTAAAAATATGTTAAAGCAAAGGGTATGGATACTTATGTAAATGAGAGATTTTGATTTTTAATACATTTGCTAAAATTTCTAAAAACATGTTTTCACTTTGTCATTATGGGCTATTTTGTGTAGAATTTTGAGACAAAAAATGTACTCAATCTATTGTAGAATATGTCTGTAATGTAATAAAACATGGAGAAGGTGAAAGGGGTATGCAGACTTTCCGGCTTGACTGTACATGGATGTTACAAGGTTAATAACTGAGGTGGAAAAACGAAAAGAGCTATACGATCCAAGTTCTGAGTCTTACCGAGACACTACATGACGAGAAAGGGCTTGGGAAGCCATTGCTGCAGTGGTTGGAGGAGAACGTAAGTATTTTAACATTACTTTTACCTCTGATTTACATAGAAGCTGTAGGCTACAGTATGACCAATAACTGCACATGGCTGTTTTTAATATTGTTGTCATTATGAGCGTTGCTCTTTTGGCTTTTAATGACGACATTAACTGTGGTAAAATGTGTCCAAGAACATAACTTTATATAAAGTGTAATATTCGTTTTTTTCATCAATGAAGGGAGATAGTTTGATGCTGCTATGTTGTTAACGGCCTGCGGCCACGGTCGTCTTGTCCTCCCTCCCACCCACCTCAAAAGCACCTGAGGAAATGGACAACAACAACAATAATAATAATAATGCATTTGTGATTTCACCACAGTTATGACAACAATGTAGCATATTATGTCAATTTATTTATATTATTTAGATAAAACTTTTTCTCAAAACTTTGCACATCATCCCACCTTGATGATGCAGAAACCATTTATTTTCAGACCCAACAAAAACTGTTATGGTTATTGTTATTAACCTAATACAAGAGTAAGATGCTTATATAAACACCTAGAAATAACAAAAACAACCATTGTTTATAGATAAGGATTTATTTCACACAACACAAAAAAATAATAAAAACCTGAGCTAAAGCTATAAAGTTATTTCACATCAAACTATTTACATATACAAACTATTTACATATTTACAAATCTATTTCCAAATCACTCTTGGTGATCTTCTTTTAATCTAGCTGTGTAGGCCTAAATGTTATCCTGCCAGGGGACTCTTCCCTCAGGGGGACATGAAAAAAGTGCAGAGCTTCTCCCTGACTTCATAGGAATCCCCGGGTCCCCTGTGTTCACCCACGTTCCTGACGCTTTTGTAGGCGGTTCCCTCTTTCCCCTTCTTCATCAAGCCACCTTCGGTTGTCTGCTGGGGACACGAGGAAATTGTGCAAAATGCAGGCAGCCAGGATGGCAGTGTCCACATTGCACAGCTTCATTTTGATTGTGGTGTGGAACACCCTCCACCTTGCCACTAAGATGCCAAAGGCGCATTCTACTACCATCCTTGCCCTGGAGAGACGATAATTGAAAAGGCGCCTAGCTCTTGGGAGGTGGCGTCTTGGGTATGGCCTCATCAGATAGGGTTTGAGAGGGAAGGCAGCATCCCCGACCATGGTATGCGGCATTGGACCCTGAATGAGTGTCGGCAGGCACATGCAGGCTGTTGTTGGCCATCCCTCTCCCAAGGCCGGAGTTTGCCAATATCCCTCCATCACTCGATCTCCCAATATCTCCCACCTGGACATTGATGAATTTGTAGTTGGCATCCACCAAGGCTAAAAGGATGATTGAGAATGTTTTTTTATAATTGAAAAACAGACTACCTGAAGAGTCAGGGGCCTGAATGGTTATATGTTTCCCATCCATTGCCCCAAGACAGTTGGGAAAGTTCCATTTTTCCCAAAAGCTTGAGGCAATCTCTCTCCAGCTGTTTTGAGTTGGCCTGGGGAATTGTGTGGCCATCATCCTCCTAACAATTGCCCTGCATGTCATGTGGACCGAGGTGGCCGCTGTGGTTCTGCCCAGGCGGTAGCTGCATGCAAGTCTTGAGAAAGTCTCCCCTGTTGTTAGAAACCTGTGTGAATACAAAAGACAAAACAGTGTGTTATTTATTTTATTTGGTTATGTGACGGTGCCGGTTCTCCCGGCTGCCGCTCCTGGTTTTCTTTTTCTATTCCATTCCCAGGAGTGGGTAGGTGGGCGGAGCCGTGGAGAGCTGGTACCAATTCCCTGATTGAACACACCTGGAGGCACTGCTGGAGGCCTATTTAAGAAGAGCACTCCATTGTTTCTCTCTCTTCCTCCCAAACAGATGCTTTGTTTGATTTTGTAAAACAATTAATTTTCACTCTGCTACAGCGGACGATGTCCAGAAGAAATAGAAATACATCCAAGACCAATTTGTTAAAAATCAGTCGAAGTACACCCCAAGCGGCTCAGGTGCCAGAAATTTGAAAGATTGGAAGTTTGCAAAAGTCATGGCATTCTTGCTGCCTTTTGTGCAGCCCAGAAGGTAGTATGCAAATATTTTGGTATTGACAATTCAATGTAATTTCACATAATGTTAGTTAAAGGTATTATTCAAAATGGTATATATTCTGATGTAATCATTATTATTTTAGAGTAATTTTATATGAAATGGGAAATTATGTGAAAATGAAAGATTATTTATATTGTAGCTCAAAAAGCACCCTGCATCTGGATTCCCTGGATGAAGGTACTGATGACGAAGGAGGAACACCAAGAATAGCGTCCAGAGCTGGTACCCCAGTAGCTGGTCTTCTAGGGTCAGACACCCCCACTGTTCAACTACAGAGAGATGTACAGCCACAGAGGTCATGCTCACCCACTCCACACTCCCAAGGATAAGCATTGGCTTCAAGGTCCAGTGAATCCACCCCACGACGCAACAGACGAGGTGAGGCCAGAAGATCATCCACACAGTGCCAAGCCCATTGACATTATCTCTACTGAAAAAACACCAACTCCACCTCATGTACCCACAGACAATGAAGAGATCCCAATATTAAACCGACTTCCCCATAGGCACCAGGTCAGAGCAAGGAGTCACATCTATACCTATCTAGCAGAGATCGATCTAGAGATGTCTGAACAGCAACAACCACCCACCTCTGTCCTTCCGAGGCCAAACCAGCAGCAGCAGCATCTCTGTCATCCGACACCCACCTTCCACCATTCAGCACCTCCTCCGACACCCTCCTACCACCAGCAACAAGCTCCAGCACCTCCTCTAGCACCCTCCTACCACCAGCAACAAGCTCCAGCACCTCCGACACCCTCCTACCACCAGCAACAAGCTCCGGCACCTCCTCTAGCACCCTCCTACCACCAGCAACAAGCTACAGCACCTCCTCTAGCACCCTCCTACCACCAGCAACAAGCTCCGGCACCTCCCCCACCACTCAACTACCACCAGCGAGTGATATATCCCCCAACAGGGAAGATCCCAAAGGGCTGGTCAAGAGGAGTTGAAGGACCCTGCTTCACCTGCTTACCACCTCCTTGACTAGAAGTTCAGTTGACCACCAATTTGGTTAAAATGATTGCCTAAGTTCAGTTTTTAGTTATTCCATTTTATTTATTAACATCTTTAAAAATTTGTATTAATGAATATTTTATTTTACTATTTAAAAATCTCTTAAAATAAGTAGAAAATTTGTTTTTAAAAATTGTGCTATATACAGTTGTGTTAAAAAAAATAGCAGTACAACATCAGTAACCTGATGAACCACTGTTATTAGTAGTAGTGATATTTCTGCATGGCAAATAATTTACTTGTAGATGTAGTAGTGTAATAGAAAAACAACAGACCCAACTGTCATGACATGCACGCTGCTTGTTCTGAGTAATTGACTCATTCATTGAAAGGGGCGTGTTCAAAATAATAGCAGTGTGTAGTTTAATTAGAGAATTCATTCATTCTGTGAAAAAACAGGTGTCATTAATTGTCCTTTATTAAGGAAGAAGGGAAGCAAATGTTTCACACATTGTCATAAAATATATTTCCTTCTAAATTGCGAAGTATGGCCGTTCCAAACATTTTTCGGAGGAACAACGTAATTTGATTAAAAAGTTGATTGAAGAGGGGAAAACGTATAAAGAAGTGCAGCAAATTATGGGATGTTCAGCTAAAAAGATCTCAAATGCTTTAAAATGGCAACAAAAACCCGAAACACGCGGAAGAAAACAAGCAACTACTGTTAAAACGGATCGAAGAATAGTCAGAATGGCAAAGATTCAGCCAATCATAACCTCCAGAAAGATCAAAGATGATCTAAAATTACTTGTAAGTGCTGTTACAGTCAGAAGACATTTGATCGAAGCTAAGCTATCAGCAAGAAGCCCCCATAAAGCACCATTGTTGAAAAAACGGCATGTGCAGAATTGGTTCAAATTTGCCAAGGAACACATCGATTGGCCCAAAGAGAAATGGCGTAACATTCTGTGGACTGATGAGAGAGAAATTGTTCTTTTCGGGTCTAATGGTCGTCGACAGTACATCAGACGACCCCCAGGTACTGAATTCAAGCCACAGTACACTGTGAAGACAGTGAAGCATGGTGGCGCAAAAATCATGGTATGGGGATGTTTTTCATACGATGGTGCTGGGCCTATTTATCGTATACCAGGGATCATGGATCAGTTTGAATACATCAAAATACTTGAAGAGATTATGTTGACGAAATGCCCCTGAAATGGGTGTTTCAACAAGACAACGACCCCAAACACACGAGTAAGCTTAGTTCCAGACAAAAAGGATTGAGGTAATGGAGTGGCCAGCTCAATCCCTCAACCTCAACCCCATTGAAAACTTGTGGGGTGACATTAAAAATACAGTTTCTGAAGCAAAATCCAAAAATTCACAGGAACTGTGGAATGTAGTTCGTTCATTCTGGGCTGAAATGCGTTTCTAGGTGCCAGAAGTTGTTTGACTCGATGTAATTATCAAAAACAATGGTTATGCAACTAAATATTAGTTCAGTAATTTAAAGTGAAGTTAAATACAATACTCACCTGAGAGTAACGGCAAGCTGACATCCTAGTCAGGTCAGCACCAACCAAGGCAAAGATCTGGTCCATCTGCTCTGCACTCATTCTAAAATATTTTATATGGCGTTCTCTGTCCAGCCTCGGCTCGACCACAAGTTGGTGAAAGGCTCCCTGCTCCCTCCTTCTCTGGTTTATGGGGTGTACCCACATTCTTCTCCTCCAGAGCATTCGGCGCAAGAGGTAAACCGCAATTGCCTTCCTCCTGTTTACAACTCGTACTGAAACAAAAAGTACTATATTAATATTGCGAGATAAGGTAATCACTCAACTGATTTTGTTATAATGACATAATTACATTTTAGGCTACGATTTGCTACCAGCCAGCAAAGATTTGTTTGTTGGTTTGATTCATGTGTAGCTATTTTCCCATGTACTAATATATTGACAATATGCAAGTTTTCATTTTAATTAAGCTGTCAAGCAGTAAGACATATTTAATAGCAGTATTTACTTACCCATTTTTAAGCAAAGCTCACCAATCCGGAATGTAGACTGTTTTAGCGCGTCAATGTCGTTCATGCGCTCCGAAAAAGTAATAGTAGCGTCTGTGCCCTTGCGCGTCTAGTGGTTTCAGTTCTGCTCAAATCTGCGCGCGCAATAAGCGTCTGTGCGGTTGCGCGTCTGGTGGGTTCGGGGCGTCAGGGATTCCCAGCTCTGTTTTTTATATCTGACTGCTATACAGTTCTGTAGCTGTGTTGGTCTACTGTATTTCAAACAACATGTACTCATCACTGGGCAGATTGGTTCAAACCTTCTCTCAAGATTGGTTCAAACCTTCCCTGACGAAGCACATAGGCTATGAGTTTTAAGCAGTAATAATTGGTC
This sequence comes from Ilyophis sp. 1 JC-2022, assembly GCA_022702515.1. NCBI lineage: Eukaryota > Metazoa > Chordata > Actinopteri > Anguilliformes > Synaphobranchidae > Ilyophis > Ilyophis sp. 1 JC-2022. Next base: position 9,424,241 of record CM040402.1, read on the forward strand.
TACATTAAAGTTACCCCACCTCCCCCCGTAAATTAAAATGTATCCCGTCTGAATAGGGCTGACACATAACGTTACCATTCTTAATCTGTCAATGTCAGGCTCTTCCAGTTTTAAGTTTCTTTTTTATCCAATGTAAGTTAGCAAGCTGGCTAGCGCCACATTGCAATGGAAGATATAACGTTAGCTAGATAATGTTAACGTTATACTGGCTAAAAATGTCATCTTAAACTATCACTCTTCAACTGTTGTGTTGGTAGGATTTAATTTAATCCAACGTTACATTCTGCCGAAACTATTCAGCGAAATATCTGGCTATTTTAACAACAAACTAACGTAACGTTAGGATTAATTGTCCTAACGTTAAAGTAAGTTACATTGCTTGGCACTGTTAGGTTCCATGTTGGTCTTGTAATGCTACCTCGGTAACGTTGCTCAATACGGTTAAACTATATTCTGGTACCTCATTTTCAGCTATTGCAGGTGCTTTTAACTAGATTTTACCGAATATAACCTATTTTCTAAAAAAACACCACTGTCGGAAATTACCGGGAACCGCGTGCCTGTGTTAAACCCTAATGCTAAAGATTATTATTGTGTATATCAAAATGCTTTATAATGGTTAGTCCAAATAATATTGATCATACTATTGATCCATATAGCCTATTCCTTGCTCGCACTACACACGCAAGAGCATGTCTGTTTTTCGTCATCATATAAGCACTCCGCTAAGGTGGAAAAGCAGGCTTTTAAAGGGAATGGGATATGACCTTTTGATTGGTTTATTGCATGTTATGCCCAAGACACACCTATAATTAATGAAGAGACTAAGTTCAGCCCATTTGCACGTTGTGCTGTGCTTTGCGCTCAAAAAACTCGCCGTCTAACTACCAAAAAAAGACTTGGACCCACCCTAAATGGACTTTATGCCATGCATTTAGATCAAGCACTAAGATCGCCAAGATAGAGCCCAGGGCTTGTAGAAACATATCAAAATGTAATTTTTTGGTGAACTGCCCCTTTAACACAAACATATATTTAACATCAACAGACATGACACATTATCAAAATAAAATGTTTTTTCTAATACAGACAGTGAAGGGGCGGTGTGGGGGGGTTGGATAAAGTGAGTGAGTGTTTGAGTGTTTGAGAGTGATTGACTGACAGTGAGTGCGCCAATTGTCTTATATGAAGTCCCACTCAGTTCTGAAGTCCATCAGTTTCTTCAGTTGAGTGGAGACATGAGGATTGACCTTTGTTGTCTTCTTATGGGTGACTTTAGCAGTTCTCTTGGACAGCACTTTGCCCCGTCCAGCCTTGGTGCCCCTGTCTGGGTTTATTCCTATGAAGCGCCTGAAAAACCATAGTGTATGTTTACAGGTTGTGTGAAAAAAAAGTTGGTCAACTAATTTAGATGTCATGGTCTTAATGACTGTTTAACTGGGTTGTGCCCAATATACAGTACCTTCAATTCAATTTTCAGTATAGAACTGCACATAAACAACAAAGATAAATTACATAATACAATTACAATACATTATCATTTCCTTTACTGTAGATTGGATCTAACCATCTTTAAATTAAATGTTTAGAAATTTTGAAAGAGATCCACTTCCTCAATTCTAAAAAAAAGTTGGGACAGTGTATAAAATGTAAATAAAAACAGAAAGCAATGATTTGCAAATCCTCTTTGACATGTATTCAATTGAAAAAACAAGATGTTTAATGTTTTAACTTTATTGTTTTTATTGTTCTGTTTTTTGTAAATATATACGCTCATTTTAAATTTGATGCCTGCAACACATCCCAAAATAAACAGGGGCATGTTTATCACTGTGTCACATCACCTTTCCTTTTAACAACACTCGGTAATCTTTTGAGAACTGAGGACACCAATTGTTGTAGTTTTGAAAGCTGAATTTTTTCTCATTCTTGCTTGATATAAACCCTCAGCTGCTCAACAGTCCAGGGTCTCCATTGTCATATTTTGCCCTTCATAATGGATGACAGGTCTCTCTGACGACGAAGCCATGTTGTTGTAACACGTGCAGAATGTGGCTCGTCATTGTCTTGCTGAAATAAGCAGGGATGTCCATGAAACAGATGTCTGAAAAAGATGGCAGCATATGTTGCTCCAAAATGCATATGTACCCTTCAGCATTGATGGTGCCTTCACAGATGTGTTACCCATACCATGGGCATTAACACACACCCATACCATGACAGACGCTGTATTTTGAACCTTCTTCGTTGGTAAAAAATTGGGATGGTCCTTTTCCTCTTTGACCTGGAGAACACAACGTCCATTATTTCCAAAAACAATTTGAAAGGTGGACTCTTCAGACCACAGCACACGTTTCCACTTTGCATTGATGGGTTCAGAGTTTTGTCCTATAAGAGCAATTATGCATGTGTGTGTGTTGATCAATGATTTGGTGAAGCAGGTGAGCGCTGATCTTTGGACAAGCCTCTGCCCTCCCTGACCGGACATCAAGGTGGCATAAGTTATCGAGCATTTGGGAACATTTGGGAGATATGCTCTCACAGATAATGTAAACATTCCGCTGGAAACCAAAAGGACTTCATGGCTGTAGTTCCTGTGGGTAATCCAAAGGTGATGATTGGAAGTACTGCCTGTTTTACCTCCAATAGAAACAGCTGACTGCTTCTCTCAGGCAGCGAAGGGACATAGGCCATTAACATACAAAAAAAAGGGGGGGGGGGGTGCATCTGTCAATCGCTCCCACTTGATCATGTTTCAAATGGCAAGAGGGAGATATTCTTGTTCCCACATCCTCCTCCAGGGTTTTTCCATCACTTGTCCCGTACCGTTAGAGTCTCTAAGAAATGCTTGTTTTGCCCGGGAAACTTAGACTGCACAGGAATATGTTGAAGGTGAATTTCCTGAAAGGCAGAGCTCGGGCTAGGACACTGTGTGTTTGGGATCCGGATTTTGGGTGCACAGTCCATGGGGGTAAGGACAATGGGCTCCCTCTCTTGTAGTGGGACCAGTGGGATGAAGCTACATCGCGTTGTAGATGGGCCAGTGCTTTTCGCCTGCGTCTGGTCCTCAGCGTGAACCGCTGCAGTCCCTCAGGCAGGTTTCTCCCATTTAGTGGTAAGGTAATGGAAACACCAATAGCAGGGGCACTTGTTCTGTACATGGACAGATCTTCTTTTATGTTGACGGGAAGCACCACATGGGGTGGACAGTGTGTACACATACAGGTGCAGCTCAAAAAATTAGAATATCGTGAAAAAGTTTTTTGTCACTCATTTCAGAAAGTGAAACTCATATTATATAGATTCATTACACATAGAGTGAAATATTTCAAGCCTTTATTTCTTGTAATTTTGATGATTATGGCTTACATAATGAAAACCCAAATTCAGTGTCTCAGAAAATTAGAATATTGTGAAAAAGTTCAATATTGGAAACTCATGGTGTCACACTCTAATCAGCTAATTAACTCAAAACACCTGCAAAGGTTTCCTGAGCCTTTAAATGGTCTCTCAGTCAGGTTCAGTAGGCTACACAATCATGGGGAAGACTGCTGACTTGACAGATGTCCAGAAGGAGGGTAAGCCACAAAAGGTAATTGCTAAAGAAGCTGGTTGTTCACAGAGTGCTGTATCCAAGCATATTCATAGAAAGTTGGGTGGAAGGAAAAAGTGTGGTAGGAAAAGGTGCACAAGCAACAGGGATAACCACAGCCTTGAGAGGATTGTCAAGCAAAATCCATTCAAGAATTTGGGGGAGCTTCACAAGAAGTGGACTGAGGCTGGAGTCAGTGCATCAAAGGCCCTGACCTGGCCCCCTGCACACTGCAGCTAACAGGCCAGGCAGGGACCTCCTCATACCTATGTTCCCTGTCCTATGTTCCTGCTCTCGCTCTTCCAGCAGCTCAGGCCGCCTCGCACTTCCGGCTCCTCCAATCCTCCTGCTCGCTCGCTCCTCCCGACGCTTTCTCCCCCCCCCTCCCAGTGGTGTGTGGAAAACCCAACTCCCTACGCTCAATACCAACCCTGCCCTGCCTGCTGCTTTGCGTGAAAAAAACAACACCTTTTCAGGCACCCACCTGGACTAACTTATTATCTAGGACCTCATGGTGTCTCTCTTTTTGTGTACTCAACTACATTTATTTATTTATTAGAATATATAGTAGTAGATTGATTTACTGATTTTACCCAGTCACTGTGAACTGCATTGTGTGTTGTGTTTAGGGATAGATGACTGTATATGAATGAATGTGCTGTGCTTTCTATCTGTTTCTTTACTTTTGATGACCTTTCTATATGCACTTACTGTACGTCGCTTTGGATAAAAGCGTCTGCTAAATGAATGTTACGTAATTATGTTATGTAATCAAGAGCCACCACGCACAGACGAATCCAGGACATGGGCTACAAATGTCGCATTCCTCGTGTCAAGCCACTCCTGAACCAGAGACAACGTCAGAAGCGTCTTACCTGGGCTAAGGAGAAAAAGAACTGGACTGTTGGTCAGTGGTCCAAAGTCCTCTTTTCAGATGAAAGTAAATTTTGCATTTCATTTGGAAATCAAGGTCCCAGAGTCTGGAGGAAGAGTGGAGAGGCACAGAATCTACGTTGCTTGAAGTTCAGTGTGAAGTTTCCACAGTCAGTGATGATTTGGGGTGCTATGTCGTCTGCTGGTGTTGGTCCACTGTGTTTTATGAAGTCCACAGTCAACGCAGCCATCTGCCAGGAAATTTTAGAGCACTTCATGCTTCCTTCTGCTGACAAGCTTTATGGAGATGCTGATTTCATTTTCCAGTAGGACTTGGCACCTGCCCACACTGCCAAAAGTACCAAAAGCTGGTTCAATGACCATGGTATTACTGTGCTTGATTGGCCAGAAAACTTGCCTGACCTGAACCCTATAGAGAATCTATGGGGTATTGTCAAGAGGAAGATGAGACACCAGACCCAACAATGCAGATGACCCGAAGGCCGCTATCAAAGCAACCTGGGCTTCCATTACACCTCAGCAGTGCCACAGGCTGATCGCCTCCATGCCACGCCGCATTGATGCAGTAATTCATGCAAAAGGAGCCCCAACCAAGTATTGAGTGCATAGAAATGAACATACTTTTCAGAAGGCTGACATTTCTGTTTAAAATATCCTTTTTTATTGATCTTATGTAATATTCAAATTTTCTGAGACACTGAATTTGGGTTTTCATTAGCTGTAAGCCATAATCATCAAAATTACAATAAATAAAGGCTTGAAATATTTCACTCTATGTGTAATGAATCTATATAATATATGAGTTTCACTTTCTGACATGAGTGACAAAAAATATAGAACTTTTTCACGATATTCAAATTTTTTGAGCTGCTGTATTAATTCTCAGATTCATTTCTTTATTTCCAAATTATTTTATTTATTCATTTTTATATTTCCACATTTACTTATTTTATTTATTTATTTATCATTGTGGTACTCTCGGTGCTCCATCCTGAATACGGTCATGTAGGAAAATCTATTAAAATGTTAGTGTCGAACAATGTTGCAAAGGTTACCAGAAAATGCAGGGACTTGTCTGACATCGCTGCATGGGGAGAGGTCACAGGGTCAGCAGCAAACACTATTACTATGGCTATAAATCTTAATAACTGGCACTGGGATGACAATTTGTTGGCAGATGGAATGGTGTCGGTGGCAAAGGGAGGGCTTCTTTCTAACCAGGCTACATGTATTCTGGCTTCTGCTATGCATTATACAGGAGAGGCTATCCGTTATGCTCCACCATTTGTTAGAAAGCAACCAATTATTTGATGAAGCACTGCTCTGGGAGAATGCTCGCACCTATAGAGTGGAGGTGTGTTATCAGGCAGGAATGCAGTTCAGCATGGAGGTAGCAGCCCTGATAGACCTGCTCGCATCCCAGATGCCGAGCTGGGTGAGAACTGCAGTTCTGGCTAACCGGAAAATGGCATTATGGGTGACGGCCAGGGAGGGGACCCTATAGAGCTTTGCAAGAAAGATCCACAATGTTCAATACGTCATCACTGACAGCCATAAACAGAGAGCTTTCTCCCAGGAGCCGTGATCCACGGTAGGGAGATGAGTGCTGTGCAAGTCCTGTCATCATCAGTGGGACCTGATGTAGAAGTTAAAGGATTATCAAAATTGAATATAGCAGTGCAGGCAAACTCCCCCAATTGGTGTGGGGTGGGTCCTTTAGGTGCTTCGCAGCAACTTAGAATGCTTACTTCATTAACCATTCTGGCTCTTTTGTTTCTATCTTAGTTGCTCCTGATGTCACCACCAACACCACTGTGTCATGCCACACCCATTGACAAATAGCTTTTAAGACCATGTAGAGTCCATTTTTAGGCTCTTTTATGTGGGTGGGTGAAGAAGAAGGTACCTCATCACCAATTCAAAATGGGGGACTGATGGGTTCTGAGTTTTGTCCTCTTAGAGTAATTATGCATGTGTGTGTGATCAATGATTTGGTGTCGTAGGTGAGAGCTGATCTTGGGACAGGCCTCTGCTCTCCCTGACCGGACATCAAGGTGGCATAAGTTATCAGGCATGACTAATTGGCGTGGGTTGTTGATGAACAAAAGCATGTTATTTAGGAACATTTGGGAGATATGCTCACACAGATAATGTAAACATTTGCGTCAAACTCAAGGCCTCCGAGGGTATATAAGCCTGGCTAGATGACCAGTGCGTCGAAGGTTGCTGGACCGCAATTTGTGCTGTGTTTGGTGATCTTCCCGCTGACCAGTGTGATTTTAAAGAAACTTTTACTTTATCGAATAAAGCCATTTTACCAACCATGTATTCCATACTGTTCCAGCAGTATTTACAGCTAAATCTACCCAACAATTCCCATAGTTTCATTCAAATGCAGAGAGGTTATAGTATTGCTTGTATATAGTCTGCACTTCAACCTCATTGTCACTGTATCCTTTCAAACTCAAAGTGCTAGAGTACAGAACCAAAATAACAAAGAATGTGCCACTGTCCAATGAATTATGGTGCTCACTGTATGTAAAAGAGAATTCACAAATCACTGCTTTCTGCTTTTATTTGCACTTTACATACTGTCCCAAGTTTTTTGGAATTGGGGTTTGTAGTTGACTTGAAGGTCCATTGAACTCAACCCTATTATGTCTATTTAAATGAGCATGGGAAAAAACAGTCCGCACACTGTAGCTAATGAAAAGTGCTCTGATTTAATTACCAAAAACATCAACGTTTCAACTCAGAAGGGTTTTCCTCAGGGTGTGAAGGACAAACCAGGTGCGAATAATATAGATAATTACAAGACACGTGACCAAACACCAGAAAGTGGAAGATAAAGGGTGGCCAAAAAGTAGACGGGAACAAACTTTAAATATGCAAATCCTTTGTAAGTGTTAATATGGCTAAACATCAAGCTTGCACAGACTATCATACTGTCATGACCACACGAACAAATGGAATCACATCATAAATACCTATACAGCACAGAGTTTTCCACTTTTAAGTTTTTCCTACAGAAATAACCACAATGACCACAGACTCTCAGCCCTTAAAAAACATAAAACATCTGTACGGTCTGTCTCTGGTTCCTGCCTCTAACAAAGCCTGAGCCAGTAGTACAACGTTGGTACCACACCCATCTCTGTATCAGGAGTCTCATTTGGTTGCCAGTTAGCTTGTCTGAGTGTGATGGCTGAATTAGATGGCAAGCAGGCCTAGTTTTTTCAAGTTTTAATGACTGACTTACAGACCGTGTTTTGTAGGCTATGCGTGAGTAAGTTGTCATTTTTGTATGTCGAAAACGTTTTATGTTGAGAAGCAAACCATATATACAGGACAGTGTGGGGAACCCCCCTTTTTTAGATCCACATGTATAAAAACACAAGTCAACATAGGTTTTATGTCAAAGTCTTCATTCAACACATTTGGAAAGTATATTGAGTGTGTAAATCTACAAACATTCCTGCTTCAAAAGCAAATTGTCAATGTTCCCTCCTCTGCGTGTCAAAACCAATTTTTTCAATACCCCAGTATCTCCAAGAGGCCGAGATCATGGCCCTGCTGGGCAAAATGAGCAGCCACTGGGTTCCTCATGTCCTTTTTTCTAATGGCACTCTGCAGAAGTATATTATTGATAGTATTGATTGATTGATTGAAACCTTTATTTCGACAGGGAAGAACATATATATAAGTATATTTGGAGCTCGAGGAGTTAGAAAGTTTGACAGGGTAGTGTCTAATGGCAGTGGCACATACTGTATTTCGGAACGTTTCATGAATGAGGCCCAATGTGTGCTGGGTGTGTCACTGGTTCTTAGAGAAAGATAATTTTCAATAATCATCAGTCACTCTGATTGGACTTTTTGGTCACCCTTTATCTTACCCTTTCTGTGATTTGGTCATGTGTCTTGTAATTATCTATACTTGTCCACACCTGGTTTATGTTATTGAGGATTTTTTTTGGTCATTACATGGGTAATCTTTCATTCGCTACAGTGTGCAGACAGTTTTTTTCTATTGTTTTAGATTCTTCCCAGCACCTGTTGCTATGGTATATTGGATGTGCGTGTTCTAACTAGTTCATATTCAAATGAGTATAAAAAATAAACAACAAAAACACAGGGGGTAATTTGGCCTGCAAGTATCTAACCTTTGAAAGAATTCAAGCGTGCATGCAGCCTCTTCTTGGTATTGAAGAGTGAAGCTGTAGAATGTGGAAAATACAGCAGCAAGTCCTTTCAGGAAAGTTGGCTGGATAACCTCACAGATGACTCTCAAGACTGGCCATCCAACGTTCAATAGAGCTTCCTCCTGTTCCACCTGTCATAAACACAACATGGCTTACGGAACATAAAATTTAATTACAAATACATTGTCAATATAATTTTTTTGAGGAAAAGCAATACTGACTGTGTGGTCCGCTCGTGCTACAGTAGCTTAGCCTATAGCCGTATACACATGGTTACTTTTAAAAATGTACAATAGCCTCCGAACATGTCTTACTTGTGCAAAAAATGTATTGCAAACACTATAAATAATAACAATAATAATCTGTGGTAGGCTACTTTCATTGGCAGTAGAATTGTCTTCTTTTCTGATAGATTGCTCGGAAATATGTAGCCTATGTTGTGGCCTGTGTGGCCTATGTTGTTGTCCAATGGAATGTGTCTATTTTTTAACATGTCATGATGCAGAATGACATAACCATGCCGACTCGTTTTTGCAGTGAAATTGAACTAGTGTTAGCTAGTTTTGGCAGTGAAATCTGAACGTCAGTCAGCTAGGAGATAGCAAAGTCCAAGTTTAAACGAAGTGAATCAAAATGCCTTATAAAAGCAGAAGTAGATCTCAGTTGAGAAAACAGACCAGCAGAAAAGGTTGCCGAATTTGAATGGAGAGACTGAATCGACTTGGCTAGCCCGGGAGCTGAACTTTGTGCGTGATTTTGCAAAACGCATGGCTCAGGTGGGTGAGGGTGTGTTTAGTAAATCTTTTCAATTTTGAAAATTTCTTATTACCAATAAGAAATGGGTTGTAGCTTTGTTACTTTTTTATGATGCCCACATTATCGGAATCTTGGGTAAATACGTTTTTCGCCCTCTTGGTATCGTAAGATATTAGGGGATATCTTATTTCCCCCTGTAGCTTTTGAGTGTTTCAGAGCAAACATGTCATGGCAGTAATATGGGAATTTTTACAAGATGATTATTAGCTAAAGTTAGTATGGTTAAACTTTGTGTAGTTTTTGGCTGTAGCAATACCAGTGATTGCATCTGGAAATCTGTACATTAAATGTACAGATTTCCTGACTCAATCACTGGTATTGCTACATAAGCATATTGTGTAGGCCTACAAGCTTAGCCTACTATATGCTTTTCACACTGTACATAGTCAACCCAGGGTTATCCTGGGTTAACCCAATCCCTTTTCATACTGTATATTGTTAACCTGTGGTTAAGTCTTAACCCAGGGTTAATGATTCACACTGCGGCTTGTTATGTTAGGTTAGGTGGAAACGGACCCAGTAGCAGGCAGGGTGTACAAAAACCGAAGTTTAATGAGGGACAGGGCAGCAATCCGTAATGAAACGGGCAGGGTCGAACACCGGAGAGAAAGGGCAACGGTACAAAAACAGTTGTCCAAAGAGTGGTCACAGAACAGGCAGAGGTCGGAACCGGGAAGGCACAGCAGAGGCACAAAAACAGAAATCAAGAGAGTCCAAAATCAGGGTTTTTTAATGTTTGCAATATTTCGTATAAAATGTTCTGTCTACAACTGGATGAAACAGATTTTAGACTAATCGGTGATGCACTTGAGTCTGAGCAAATTACCTGTAGTACTGGCTGCACTTCCTCTATCCATTGCAATGCAAGAAGAATTGCCATAATTTCTGCTGAATATACTGATATATGATCTGAGATTCTTTTACTCACCTTAATCTCTAATTCAGGGATATAGAATGCACACCCTGTCCTACCTGTAATGGGGTCTTTTGATCCATCATATAGGAATATATATACTATATTTACTTTTCAAAACATTTTCTACCAAACTAGCACTATTTGTTACTTCTTTATTTGAATGTATTTTCTCCAATATGCTCAAATCTACCATTGGTTGAGGTAGAATCCAAGGCGGTACTGCTGGCAATGGCAAAGTAGGGCTAAATTTCCATTTGCATATTTTCATTTCTTTCGCCATCTCACCACCTACCCTCATAAAACACTCCTTTTTTCCTTTCCCCATTTCCCAACATTGTTTCATAATTTTCTTTGTAGGATGACTTTCTTTTTGTCCCTATAGCGATACTATAAGCTCTCTGCATTTGAATGGATCTCTATGGGAATTGGAGGGTGAGACTAGATTCAGCTGTAAATGACACTGGTACAGTATGGAACACATGGCTGGCTAAATGTCTGTAAGTCATCAAGGGTCTGAGCTATCGAACGAGCCCCAAACTATCACTCTGTTGCCAGATATGGAGTAGATGTGGATGGATCACTGCAAGGGTTATTTCTCCTGATTCATTTTCCTATAGAACTCTATGGGGAAAAAAGTCAGGAGAAACAACCCTTAAAGGGATCCATCCACATCTACTCCATATCTGGCCGCAGAGTGATGGTTTGGGGCTCGTTTGATACCTTAGACCAGCGGTCCCCAACCTTTTTTGGGCCACGGACCGGTTTCACGTAAGACAATATTTTCACGGACCGGCCTTCAAGGTGTGGGGGGATAAATATGACTAAATAAAATGATACAACTGGCATAAAAACAAATATAAAGTGCATAAAAAATACAACTCACCATTACGCTGAATTAGTGGGAGCCCTGAGCTTGTGTCTCTGCAACAAGCCGGTCCAATCTAGGGGTAATGGGAGACAATGACACCCGAAGTGTGTTCCTTATATCCAGTCTACTCCGTAATTTTGTTTTGGTCGCTGTCACTGCAGAAAACCCAGCTTCACAAAGATAGGATGTTGGAAATGGAAGCAGGGTTTTCAGTGCTTTTTTGGTGATCTCAGGATATTCTGCCTTGATTTTAATCAAGAACACCGGCAGAGTTGTTGTCTAAAACAATCTTTTAAGGCCACCGTCATTTGCAATCTCCAGCAGTTGATCTTTTATGGCACGGACAGGCTAGATTCACCTGTTTTGTTCACAAATGGGTTGCGGATACATTCTTTCGCAGTTCGTGGGTCTTTTGCAGTTGGGAAGTACCGCTCAAACTCTTTTAAAAGCAAACACTGGTGATCGTGAATCAGCGCGGAGAATGAAGTCTCAAGAGACACCGATGCACAGATGGATGGTTCCGGTCATTTTTCAAAATAAAACATCTTTCAGATTCTGAATAATTTATTTATTTTTATTATCAGTCTTTCTGTGCGGCCCGGTACCAAATGACCCGCGGACCGGTACCGGTCCGCGGACCGGTGGTTGGGGACCGCTGCCTTAGACCCTTGATGACGTACAGCCATTTCACCAGTCACGTGTTCCATACTGTACCAGCGTAATTTACAGCTGAATCTAGTCTCACCCCCCAATCCCCATAGAGATCCATTCAAATGCAGAGAGGTTATAGTATCGCTTGTAACAGTACCTGAAAATAAGATATCGAGAGTCTTTTGATGTTGATTGGACACAGGAAGTAACAGCATGCAAAGGATATGCGACCAAATATTAAATATGATCATTTAAAAACATGTTAAAGCAAAGGGTATGAATACTTATGTAAATGAGAGATTTCAGTTTTCGATTTTTAATACATTTGCAAAAATTTCTAAAAACATGTTTTCACTTTGTCATTATGGGCTATTTTGTGTAGAATTTTGCGACAAAAAAATTAACCTAATCTATTGTAGAATATGTCTGTCATGTAATAAAACGTGGAGAAGGTGAAAGGGGTGGGCAGACTTTCCGGCTTGACTGTATATTACACTACTACATCTACAAGTAAATTATTTGCCATGCAGAAATATCACTACTACTAATAACAGTGGTTCATCAGGTTACTGATGTTGTACTGCTATTTTTTTTTAACACCACTGTATCATAACTGTAAATAGAAGTGGACTAATTATACTTCCCTGGGGAGTACCATTATCTACTACATATTTACCTGATAAATTATTCCCAATTCTTACCTGTATGGACCTACCAAATAGAAAGTCTTTAATCCAATTATATGTTCTTCCCCCAACTCCCAGAATGTTGAGTTTAATCAATACTCCCTCCTTCCACATCATATGCTTTTTCCAAATAAAAAAAATATGGCTACTACTCCTTCCTTATTGGCTTATGCTTTCCTTATATCATATTCTAGACATACCAATGGGTCCATTGTGTTACAACCTCTTCTAAACCCACTTTGAAATGGTGACAACAGATTTTTACTCTCTAAATAATTTGTTAATTTGTCTGTAATCATCCTTTCCATTATTTTACAGATATGAGATGTTAATGCAATTGGCCTATAGCTAGATGGGTTGATTGGATCTTTACCTCTTTACCTATTATATTCTGCATATTTCCCCTTTTCTCAAGAACATTTGGATGTCTTCCTTTCATTTCCTGTCTCCCCAACTTACCTTCTTCTGTTAAATTATCACAACTGTGAATCTGGACAAATGTTTTTGCCAATAGTTCCACTTTTTCTACCTCCTTAACAGCCCACTCATCTCCTTTCTTAAGTACTGGTAAATCCCATTCTTTCCTTATTCCACTCTTTTTAATCATACCCCATACTTCACCTATCGGCGTTGTCCACCCAATATTTGTACAAAATTCCCTCCAACATAACCTTTTTGCTCTTCTAATTGTTTTCCAAGCTACAGCTTGGGCCAGTTTGTATTCTATCAGATTCTAAAAGCTATGGCATCTGTTTAATAATTTAAAAGCTCTATTTTTTTATTAATTGCCATTGTACATTCCTCATTCTACCATGGAACCATATTTTTCTTAAATTTTCCAGTACTTTGAGGTATGGATTGTGATGCTGCTTTAATTATCCCTGCTGTTATCTGTTCATTTATTATGTCTACATTAGTGCTCATTTCTACATTGCATAACTCAATTGCAATACTTGAAATTCATCCCACTTTGCTTTACCAAACGCCCATCTTTTCAATCCTTCATTTTGTTTGCTTTTGATGTCGTTTAATTAAAATAGGATAATGATCACTTCCTATTGTATTATCACCTAACACTTCCCAATCAATATTTTCTCATGTTGAGTTTGATTACCTACAACAAGCAACAACTTTCCTTTACTCACAAATCTGGCATATTTTATTTTTCCTATTTCCTTTCTGATTGCCTTAAGATTAATTGGATTAAGTTTCTTTCGTTCATGTTGCTCATTATATAATATCATCACTTTCCATTCCTTTACTTCTTCTGCCCTTTTCACTTTTTTCACTTCCTCTGTCCAATTCTCTTCTACTTGATTCCATAGTTTTCTTCCTTGCTTTTTTAATTTCTGGCCGTGGAACATTCCATTCTACTTCCATTCCGATGTTCGTCATCTGAGCCGCTTGCCAAGTATTCAGAATTACTTTCTTTCCGCTCGTCTTTCCTACTTTCAATATTTACAGCATTCCTTATTTTGCCTCCCTCTGACCATCTCCCTCGACCGTGTCCTGCTGAGGACGCCGCCATTCAAACTGACACCGTCGTATCGTAGATAGAAGCACAGTTTTGCTAACTAGCTTGTGTTTTTGCAATCCAACCACCCAAACAAACCGCGCACTTCCCCTCCCCCCCCTCGCGAAGAACTACTGAGATGACTGGGTTAAATACACAGAGGGAGACAGACATAATGGGAATCAGGTGTGCAGAGGCGGGGAGGGGAGATAGCTCACAGGTGAGAACAATGAGGGTTAACAAGGAACAATAAAACAATAACGAGGGAAGAACGAATACATGGAAGGGACTCGGAAAACATGCATGACAGACAACGGGCTCGAGTAGGAGCGGAGTGTGCACAGTAATAAGGGAAGGCGTGGTCTCTAAGAATAAGAAGCTGAAAACAAGTTAACAGGTAGCTCAAGGACAGCTTAGTAATGCAGGTAGAAAAGATAAAGCGGAGACACTTTACTTCACGTTACTTTACGTCTAACTACAAGACAGACAATTAGTTTGTTAATATACATTTATGTTAATGAGTTCAGTAAAGTGCATGTAACTAATAAAGCATCCGAGTGATTGTTAGCGCGAGTACGTAATATATATAATATACATGGGAACGAAAGCAGGAAGTAGCAGAAAACGAGACTTCGGAAATACAGCATTAACCCACGGAAAATACCGTAACCCGAATAGTGCATGCACGAGACTGGGTAAACACACACACAGATGAGACTCGGACAACCCACGAACAGAGGGAGATGCAATAATATGTGGAAAATAATAAATACATGAATGATAATGAAAATGAAAAAATACAGAACAGACAGACAGAATCTCAGAACATAACATGTTAGCTCTGGGTTAAATGTCAGTTGATACACATGACTACATTCTAGAATGAAACGAGTCTACTGACGTGCGGAACTTGAACAGGCAACAATGTCGCTTCTTGGGCTCTATATAGAAATGCTGTTTAAACATAGGAGAGAAAGAGAAAAAAGACTAAGTTCGTCTGAAAAAGTGATGGCAACGAATCAACGTCTTTGAAGAGTGGCAAATTGCCGAGTCGATTTTTTGGTAAGGTTTTGTTCTCCGTTAATCGTAGTCCACCGGCACAGAATCGAGTTTGGTCCCAACCGAAATCTGACCACTGGTGGCACTATGTCATCAACCGACGAAGATTGGGTGAAACATTTCCAAATGACAAAGATAACTTTAGGGTAGTTGGTCAACAATCTGCATCCAGCTATCAAAAAAAAAAGAAAAAAAAGAAACCAACCTACGCCAGGCAATTGGAATGGAGAGGAGAGTTGCACTTGGCTACAAACGACAAATACAGGACAATCGGACAGTTGTTTGGTGTGGGCATGTCACCCGTGTGCACCATTGTACACCAGGTAGCTCATTTGTTAATTTTTTCCTGATTATTTCCTAATTACCAAATACTTTAAGTCACAAAACGTATTGTAAAGTGTTACCCACCTACTAAAGGGGGAAGTTATGAATTAAAGGACAAATATAACAACATTACCAAGATAGGCTATTCTCTTATTTTCAATACAGGTTTGCAAAGCCATAATTCAGAGGTTGGGTCAGGTGCTCATTCGTATTCATCAAGGAAAAGCAGCTCTGGACGTGGTCCAGGGGTTTGAGGCAAGGTGGGGCTTCCCACAGTGCTTTGGGGCAATAGATGGGAGCCATATCCTCATCAAGGCACCAAAGAATTACCTGGGTGATTTTTACAACTGGAATAGGTTCCACTCAATGGTGCTTCAAGGCTTCGTGGACCACCAATACCCATTCATGAACATCAACTTCACCTTCCCAGGGAGCGTCCACGATGCCCGTGTTTTCATCAACTCTAAAGTGTTCGAGAGAGGTCAGGAGGGAACGCTGTGCCCCCCAAACCAGCGTGAGGTGGGAGAAGAGTCGGTGCCGGTGGTCATCTTGGGTGACAGTGCTTACTGTTACCCTGGCTGATGAAGCCCTTCTGTGGCCAGCAACTCTCAAGAGAAAAGCGGGACTTTTAACTTCCATCTGAGTCAGGCTAAGATGGTAGTCGAGAATGCCTTCGGTAGGTTGAAGGGGAGGTGGAGAATCCTCTTGAAGAGGAATGACACAAGCTTGAAAAAGCTTGGAGATGTAGTGGTTGCCTGCTGTGTGCTGCACAACTTGTGTGAGTCCTCAGGAGAGCTTTAAATGCTGAGTTGCAAGAGAGAAGACGCAGTGGATATCCCAGCCCACCTTGAGGTCCCTGAGGACTCTTCGCTGGTGCACCTTTGTCCGGCACTTTGCAGCTGCCAGATAATGCAAGGAAGCAAGCAAGCAAAACAGACACACATACAACCAGTTGGTAATTAAATGTCGCAGTACAATAAAAGTATTGATGTCTCTCATTAGTCAGTCATGAAGTACATTAATTGATATATTATTTTGATATAAATGAAAGGCTCTAGATTTAGAGTACATGGCAGCAGGTGTGTCAGAACTGAATAGTATCTGTCCTTAAGAGAAAGATTCACCCAAAATTGATGTTGCTTTGTGTTTTATCTTATGTGATGTTCACCTTATAATTAAATCCCAGTAGCAACATGATTGCATTGTATAGAATCAAAAATAATCTAAATCAACAATGAGATAATGATGTTTATTTTTCATTTAACTGAACAGAGTTGTTTGAATTGGCTGGAATGTACAGGTGCAGCTCAAAAAATTTGAATATCGTGAAAAAGTATATTTTTTGTCACTCATTTCAGAAAGTGAAACTCATATATTATATAGATTCATTACACATAGAGTGAAATATTTCAAGCCTTTATTTCTTGTAATTTTGATGATTATGGCTTACAGCTAATGAAACCCAGAATTCAGTGTCTCAGAAAATTAGAATATTTTGCTTTAACATATTTTTAAAGTATCATATTTAATATTTGGTCGCATATCCTTTGCATGCTGTTACTTCCTGAAGTCTGTGACCAATCAACATCAAAAGACTCTCGATATCTTATTTTCAGGTACTGTTACAAGCGATACTATAACCTCTCTGCATTTTAACTGATCTCTATGGGAATTGGGGGGTGAGACTAGATTCAGCTGTAAATTACACTGGTACAGTATGGAACACATGGCTGGCTAAATGGCTGTAAGTCATCAATGGTCTGAGCTATCGAACGAGCCCCAAACCATCACTCTGTTGCCAGATATGGAGTAGATGTGGATGGATCACTGCAAGGGTTATTTCTCCTGACTCATTTTCCTATAGAACTCTATGGGGAAAAAAGTCAGGAGAAACAACCCTTAAAGGGATCCATCTACATCTACTCCATATCTGGCCGCATGCGGAGTGATGGTTTGGGGCTCGTTTGATACCTTAGACCCTTGATGACGTACAGCCATTTCGCCAGTCATGTGTTCCATACTGTACCAGCATAATTTACAGCTGAATCTAGTCTTACCCCCCAATTCTCATAGAGATCAGTTCAAATGCAGAGAGGTTATAGTATCTCTTGTAACAGTACCTGAAAATAAGATATTGAGAGTCTTTTGATGTTGATTGGTCACAGACTTCAGGAAGTAACAGCATGCAAAGGATATGCGACCAAATATTAAATATGATACTTTAAAAATATGTTAAAGCAAAATATTCTAATTTTCTGAGACACTGAATTCTGGGTTTCATTAGCTGTAAGCCATAATCATCAAAATTACAAGAAATAAAGGCTAGAAATATTTCACTCTATGTGTAATGAATCTATATAATATATGAGTTTCACTTTCTGAAATGAGTGACAAAAAATATTGAACTTTTTCACGATATTCTAATTTTTTGAGCTGCACCTGTAATTGCTTTTCAGCTAAATTTTTAGGGGCCTTTTGCATCCTGTTGGTTTATTTTCTAGGCTTTGCTATCAATCCATGCATTTCATTCTTTCAAAATGTCCTGGAACCTCCGCCAGTATGGCAGCTGTTCACATCACTCAGACGTCACACCCCTACGCACGCATGCAACCCCCTCTCTCCACAACTGTTTCAAAGCCTTCACTTTTTTTAAGACCCCGGTTTGTCACAAGCTGTATAGCTCTTTCATTTAACCGTGTAAATGTCCGTCAATTTCACAGGTCTAGGAAGCGGATACGGCTGGGAGTATCCCTGTTTTATGTATACTCTGATACGGAACCAAATGGCCCCACTTGAGCTCTCGCATACCCCTTTTCCACCAAGCAAGTTCGAGGGCCGGTTCGGAGCGGGTGCCTAATCTGAAACCAGTTCTTTGCGTTTTGACAACAAAATAACCGGCTCTCGTCAGAAAAACTAGTTCCAGAGCACAGTGGCGCCCCCAGAAATTTTTCATCGGGGTGGCCAGATGGGGCCACTGAAAATCTTGGGGTGGCACACCAAAACCAAAAGCCATAACTGAATTTCAGGAATTCTATTATGTTGTTGTAGTATATAGGCTAGTTGAAAACGATGTCAATATGAGAGTTAAGGAATAGCATACTGATATACTTTGGTTTCTTATTTTACAGTTAATGTTACCAATTATCTGATGTGCACAGACTAATACCGGTACAGTTAACATTTTGAGTTCCACAACAATCCTGTTTTAATGTGTTATGTATCTGTATATACATAGGCGATTAATTGCTCTTCAAATAGGCTAGTAGTTTTCCTTTTCCTTAAAAAGACAAATATACAGCTTTAATTTGAAGGAGTAGCTACATTGATTGTAAGGAACAAAACATTTACTGGGAACAAGCCTACTAGAGTGCAAAAACACCACACCGAGGCCTCCAATTCTTTTCAATACAGCTGTATTTGGCTGTTGCCGTGTCTTTTTGTAAACGAAAATATTATATTATATATGTCCAAAAATGAAAAACAAAACAAAAAAGCATAATCATGGACAACAATATACATTTTATTATAGCCTACTCACAACCTACTCATATCCCTGCTTTATTAGGCTACATTCTTCTCAGCCCATTTCGTCCACAGTTATCATAGGCTAGGCTATGTGTAGCCTACAATTTTTATTTCGTTTTTTTTTAAAGGGTTTCCACGTTGTTATGGTTTTGAAAGCTCCGCGCTATGATGGCTATGATGCAGCTTTGGCAAAAACTGGTATGCAGTAACAGCATAGCCTTTTTCTTTAATTAATTTTTTTTTTCTTCAAAGAGGACATTTCCCGATATAATTGCTGACTTGTAGCGAAAGTGCCACCGTGGTGATACATTTACTTTAACATCTGTCTGAGAATGTAAACAAGTCGTCCATTTTCACGGTAAGAAGAAATTTTATTACAGCGTTACCTTTATTTCGCAAGCTTAGCCTACTTGAACAGTTACAACCTGCATGAGAAGAGTAGCCTACCCATTGAAAGCAGATTGCTTTTTCTTTGTCTCGCCGTTTGTTTGGAATCTACACGCATACAACGAAATTATCGTTCTTTGGAAGCCCAGAACTTTTTTGTTTGTGGATTTTGCACTTGCAAATATAATACTGTAACGTTATAGCACTCCGATTTATCCACATTCCACTACAAACCATTTGCATATGGTCAAAATGTTTTAGTGGTTCTTACAGCAATATTAGTTAGCCATAAATTGACAATTGGATAACTTATTTGACTTAGGCTACCTGTGAAACAATGCCTGCTGCACACATAAGCATGTGGAGTTTCAGGGTCCCACATTTCCCTTTCTTCCCGCCGACGCCTCTTGCTCGGATCCACTTTTCTCATCTTATGGGCTCCGTTTTGCGGTTCAGAATCTTTGTTATGATGTTAGCTAACGGATCTAAATGTCAAGAAGGCACCAGCACCAAGTCAATGGAGGGCGAGAGCGGGATGTGTTTTCCCCCCCCGGGATGGGCGGGGCCTATTTGTGCTCTGTCTCCTGGCAGTGCACTGTGCAGCAGCAACGCAGTGACGGACGGTCAAAAGCGGCTGGCTGGCTATGCATTTGTTATTTTCTTTTCACATGCATTAAATTATTGATTTAAATGAATAGTACCTAATGTAAAATATCAGATAGAAGCATATTATGCATATGCGACTCGCGAGGGGGGGCCAGCGATTGTATCAGGGTGGCCGTGGCCCCCCCTGGCCACCACCTTGGTGGTGCCACTGCCAGAGCGGCACCAATACTTAGCTGGTCCAGAACCAAGAACCGCTTACATCAGGGGCTGGGGGCGGGATTATCATGAGAGGCTCAGGCTAGCTTCAGACAGAGCGAAGAGTAGGAGTAAGAAATCTTGCATTAACGCACGAGACTGTTGTAACAGTAGTTCGAACTTTCAATTAGCCTTCGGTTGCTAGCAAGTTTATGCCCCAATGTTAAGTCAATGGACAATTAATTTCCGGTATCATAAAATAAATAAAAAAATGTATAATTTTTTTTTTTAAAATTAGTCCATGTCACACCCGACATATCGCTATGTCTATTTTAGTGATTAGAGTTGTAGAACTTGAGCTAGGTCGTTGGGGGAAAAAGTCTTAATCTAAATGCTAATTTTGTATGTACTTAATTGTATGAAAACGGCTTAACAAATCTTTCCCATATTTGTTTTATGTCGAGATATTGATGAGCTGAGTTGATCTGCCAAATGGCTTGGGAATTTGTATTAAAATGGCTGAGAAATTGACGGGCGAAATTTGGGTTTTAACATGTAATGCATGTAATGTTAGGCTCGCAAAGCCAGGAGCAACACTAGAGATGCGATGTAGTCCGCCATTGTTGTTGCTGTCTGTGCATGAAGTTGGCTCTAGCATTGCTGGGAAAGCGGAGACATATACAGACGTATACAGTGACGTAATGACGTGGCTCTCTAGCTTGTGGAAAAGCAAATTGGTTCTTAGAAGGTTCGCAAGTTGAACCAACTGCGAACTAGCACCAGCCCAGAACCAGAACTAGGTTAGTGTTAGTGGAAGTGGCATAGCAGTCACGCTGGAAACAACTCTGCAGACTATAGTTTATCCACGGGTACTCCGGAACCCAAAAGTCCTTTTTAGGTTTTGCGTTTTAATTCTGTAAAACCTTACATATTATTTTATTTAAATTCTTTCTTTATAGTCTTTCTTTCGAGTACTACTAGGCGTTCTTTTATGGTCACTACCTTGCTTTTTTGCTATAATCTATTAAGATTTCACGGAAGTGTCTCTACAAGTTTTTCTTTGGCTCTAACACGCATGTAAAAATGCATTCTTTCTTTCTTTCAGACAACTAAATAACTTTTTCAATATAGCCCTTGGCTATTTTTTCACATTTTAACAAACTGCTTGAATTATTTTAACACGTATCTGCCAACACAAACAGAAAAGTATTACTACTACTAACCTATACATTTATATACCCTTTTCACAATGTTGTTCTAATCAAAGTATATATAACCTTTACCTTTACAACAACCACCAATAAAATGAAATAATCACCACATTGATAAATATTTTTTTTAATACATTAAAAATGTATTAAAAATTAATATTCATAAAATTATGCAAATATGCTTATCAATCAAAATGGACAGAATCCGAATGCTATTATCTTCTCACAGTGATTAAACTGGTTATCTGTCTAATAAACTTATTTTATTCATCAATTAAATGCTGAGTACAGTACAATCTACTTTTAAGTATTACATGAGGACCAGCATATTTTATCATTGGTATATTCTTAAAAGCGGAATGTATAGGCTACAAATGTATGAAACAAGCACTTTTCTTTCAATAAAATGTATTGATCAATAAGTGTAAATCAGAGAATTATTAAATATAAGTCGGGAAAATAATATTATAAAACTCACTAATGGTGGGCTACTGTCCGTGAATCCAACGTTTACCAGACGATCGTGGAATAACTGAAAGCTAGGGGAGTAATTCTCCCGTTACTGAGACAGTAGCATAGCAGTAGCTCACTTGATTGTGTTCAATTTCTTTATATTCTTGGTCACAGGCGCGGAAATGTGTTGGTACAAATTGACGGGGATGCGTTATTCCGACACCCCGATGTTGGTTTAGATGGTTAGAAATTAGTTTTTTTTTTTTTTTTTAAACATGGGATAAGTAGAAGTTAAAAATATTTCCGTCTAGAACCATGTAAAAAAATAAAGAGCAAATCCGGGTAAAAAACAGTAAAGATATTTTTAAAAAACTGTGGTCGACTTCACGCCCGTTACCCACCAGACGCGCAAGCGCACGCACACGCGCACTGGTGCGCTTCACTTCTGCTCTCATATTAGCACGTCCGCCTCACCACGCCCCGCACGCTCAGCGAAGCCATTCAGGAAGCCGAACGAGCCGAGGCAATACTCGCCACTTGGGCCGACCCGCAAAGAACCTCCTCCCCAGGGCCACGCATCAGGCTGGCCGACTACGACGAGGAGGACGGCACAGCAGAAGTCCGCCGAGCCCGATCACCACCCCCACGGTCTGCAAACTGGCCCTCAGCGGCCCGACGATGGCAACCAGGGCTGACCAACCGCTGCTACCGCTGCGACGAGCCGGGGCACATCGCTCGTGACTGCCCGGCCCCAGCGCCAAAGGTGAGGACCAGACAGCCGGCGGGAAACGACAGCGGAGTGGCCCAGTGAGGGGACCGCCACTCCAGCCTTCAGCCCCTCTCTACGGCCGATGCACGCCCGTAGGCCGCTTAGGCTACACCCAAGGGCTATACCTGAACTGCCAGCTCGACGGCCACACCTGCCGGGCCCTAGTGGACACGGGGTCCACCATCTCCCTGGTACGGCCGGGGCTCCTTCCGGGTACCACCGGACCACTCCCCACAGCATGGTCACCAACCAACACCCGGCTGACAACGGTGACGGGAGAGACGTCGGCCATGAAAGGGAAGAAAGCGCTGCAGATCCGTGTTGGCGAACAAGGGCTCGTCCACGAGTTTTGGCTCGCCAGCATCCACGAGCCCTGCATCATTGGCCTGGACCTGTTGAAACGTTGGGGCGCGCGTGTTGACGTGTCGGGGGCCGCCATCACCCTCGGCACCGAAACCATAGCACTCCAGCACCATCGTGAGGGGAAGAAGACCCGACGGGGCCCTCACCAAGCCGCAGCTGCTCAGCACGTCCCAGCCTCACTACCACCGCCGCCCCGACCTCAGCCTGAACGGGCCGCCATCGCAACCAACCCACCGGTCACCAGTCAGCCTGCCCCCGGTCCCGCCGCCAAGACGTCTGAGGCCACTAGTGAGCTGTGGCACCGCAGCAGCGAGGGGCTCGACCTCCAGCAACGCCGCCAGCTGAAGCGCCTGCTCGAAGACTACGCCGACATCTTCGCCGCCCGAGACGAGGACTGCCGTTAGACCGGTCTGGTCCAGCACGACATAGAGACTGGGTCTGCCCAGCCCATCCGGCTGCGACCACACCGCCTGGCACTCGCAAAACGACAGGCAGCAGAGGAAAAGATTAAAGAGATGGCAGCTGCAGGAGTGATCGAGCCCTCTGACAGCCCCTGGGCGGCCCCAGCCGTCTTGGTGGGGAAGAAGGACGGCGACTGGAGGTTCTGCGTTGACTACCGCCGCCTCAACGCTGTCACTAAGAAAGACTCCTACCCGCTTCCCCGCATCGACGACGCTCTCGACCACATCGCGGGGTCCAGCTGGTTCAGCTCTCTCGACCTACGCAGCGGCTACTGGCAGGTGAAGCTGGCCCCCGACGCAAAACCAAAGACTGCCTTCACGATTGGGCAGGGGCTGTGGCAATTCCGGGTAATGCCTTTCGGGCTCTGCAACGCACCGGCCACCTTCGAGCGTCTGATGGAGCGGGTACTGGCGGCCATTCCCCAAAGTCGCTGCATAGTTTACCTGGATGACCTGCTGGTGCATGGCAACGCCTTCGACCTAGCCCTGGCTAACCTGCAGGAAGTCTTCGCGACTATCCGACGGGCCGAGCTGCGACTAAACCCTAAGAAGTGCCACCTGCTGCGGAGAGAGACGGCCTTCCTGGGGCACGTGGTCAGTGCCCAGGGCGTGGCTACCGACCCTGCTAAAGTGGCTGCCGTCAGGGACTGGCCAACCCCTGCTACTATCAACGAACTGCGGAGTTTCCTGGGCCTGGCCTCCTACTACCGTCGCTTCGTCCAAGGCTTTGCCACTACCGCCAGCCCGCTCCATCGCCTCACCGACAAAGGGCGGCCGTTCCATTGGGACGACGCCTGTGCGACAGCCTTCGCCAAGCTCAGGGCAGCCCTGGTAAAAGCTCCGGTGCTGGCCTACCCCGACGTCAAAAGAACCTTCATTGTGGACACCGATGCCAGCAATGTGGGGGTCGGGGCAGTCCTCTCTCAGCCAGGAGAGGAGGGAGAACGGGCCGTGGCGTACTTCAGCCGCGCCTTGAGTCGGGCAGAGAGGAACTACTGTGTGACTCGGCGCGAGCTATTGGCAGTAGTCCTGGCCCTTCGCCACTTCCGGCCCTACCTGCACGGGAGCCGGTTCCTCGTCCGCACGGACCATGCCTCGCTCACCTGGCTGTTGAATTTCAAGAACCCCGAAGGCCAGGTGGCCCGCTGGCTGGAGGCCCTGCAAGGGTACGACTTCGACATCCAGCACCGAGCGGGGCGACACCATGGCAATGCCGACGCTCTCTCGCGGCGTCCCTGTGCGGCCATGGAATGTCGCTACTGCCGGCGACAGGAGGAACACGACCAGCCGGCGTTCACAGTGGCAGCCGTGCACGCGACCCGTCCGGAAGACGGGTGGCTCCAGCTAAACCCATCACAGCTGCAACAACAGCAGGAAGCTGATAACACCGTGGGCAAGGTGAGAGGCTGGCTGGAGGCGGGGCGACGTCCAGAGTGGGCGGAAGTGTCCGCCCTGGGACCGGAGGTGAAGGCATTCCATTCCCAGTGGGGGAATTTCGAACTGCACCACGGGGTGGCATACCGGAGGTGGCAGGCCCCTGGAGGAAGAAACAACCTCCTCCAACTGCTGGTGCCCCATGTGCTCCGTTCCCAAGTGCTCCAACTCGTCCATGGGTCGGTGGGGACGGGGCACTACGGGAATTCCAAGACCCTGCACCGCCTCCGGGAGCGGTTCTACTGGCCTGGCTGTCGGCGGGACGTCGAACTACATGTTCACTGCTGCGACTCCTGCACCGCCCGGAAAGGGCCGACCCAACGCTCCCACGCCCCACTACAGCAGTATCTGGTGGGGGCCCCAATGGAACGAGTGGGGGTGGACATCCTCGGGCCCTTCCCCGTGACTGACTCCGGCAACCGCTACGTCCTCGTGGCCATGGACTATTTTACCAAATGGCCTGAGGCGTACGCGGTGCCAGACCAGAGTGCAGCCACTACTGCGGAGAGGCTGGTCGAGGAAATGTTTGCCCGCTTTGGGGTCCCCACCGAACTACACAGCGACCAAGGGCGGAACTTTGAGGCGCAGGTGTTCGGCGAGGTCTGCCGGCGGCTGGGGGTGAGTAAAACCAGGACGACACCGCTCCATCCACAGAGCGACGGGCTGGTGGAGCGGTTCAACCGTACCCTGACCACCCAACTAGCCATCCTCACCAGCCAGCACCAGCGAGACTGGGACCGACACCTGCCCCTGGTCCTGTGGTCCTACCGCACTGCCGTGCAGGAGTCCAGCCAGTGTACCCCTGCTGCTCTCATGTTCGGGCGGGAGCTCCGGACACCAGTGGACTTGGTGTTCGGGGCCCCGCCCGAGCCTGAGATCGCTGGGGGAAAGGAAATGGAATACTTCCGCCAACTACGGGACCGTCTCCGGGTGGTCCACGACTACACCCGCCAGGCGCAGGCTAATTCTGGGGTGCGGCAGAAACGGGCGTACGACACCCGGTGTCGGGGACAGGCATTTTCGCCAAAGGATCGAGTTTGGATCTACTGTCCCGTCCGCAAGAAGGGGGTCTCCCCCAAACTGCGGAGTCACTGGCAAGGGCCGGGAGAAGTCCTGGAGAAACTGTCGGAGGTGGTGTACCGGGTGCGTATGCCCGGTCGGGGCCGCCTGGTGGTACTCCACCGGGACAGGCTGGCGCCCTACCGACCTCTCACACCGCCTGTTGTGCTCACCCCGCCTGTTGTGCTCACCCCGCCTGTTGTGCTCGCACCGCCTGTTGAGGAGGGGGGGGCCAGCCCGGACACTGCCCGTACGGAGCCGGTTGGCTCCCCAACATTAGCAATTCCTGCGCCCTCCAGGCGGCCGGGCCGCCAACGGCGACCACCGGCACGTTACCGGGACTTTGTGTTGGGTGATGGGGTCGTTGGGGACAACTGACCCCTTAGAAGGGGGCTATGTAGCGACCCGGAAGCTGGGTCGCATGCAATGCATACTTGTGGGCGCAATGCTCCATGGGAAATCGCGAATGTTAGCGATTTCTTGTAATTACTAATGTTTAAATGTACCGTTTTGATCCAATGTTGTTTCCATATTGTTAATCGTTTACGTTATAGTTGTTATCTGTATTAATCTAACTGTAGTTTGTGTGAATGAATGCGAATACCATGAATGAATGTGTGTGCGTTAAATGTGTACCTCCGCTATTAGCGGATAGCGAATTGAGTTCCTTCATGCTTTGTTTGGAAATAAACACGTGACCTGGAGTCGTGCGGTGTATGGGGCACAGGTCACTTAAGCAGCTGAGAACTTGTGTGGACCTTCCATTCTTGCTTGCACGCTCGCCACAATATACTCGAAGCTGGTCCAGAAAAACGACAGTTTGCGAACGTGTGTTATATTGAACAATCCAGGAAATGTGACGGTAAGACATAATCACGAGAAATGGTTTAAAAATATGTTTTAGCTAATGTCTACGCTCAAAATGAATGGGGAATTTACTTCAGAAACCAGTGTGACGTAGTCACTTGAGTACTCTATGAAAACCTGTCCATCTAATAAGTTCCAAATGCGGACGTTCCAGCCCAGAAGTTGGACCTCTCGCTCTGCCTATACCCTTTGCTACTACCAGCAGTAACAATAGGCTAGCTACCATCATTTTTTCTAGTCTATGGTTCGATCACAGTAGTAGCTAACGTTGCATGTTTGTGCAGTCAGACCACACCAGTTTGTGTCTGTGTGTGCTTGCGTCCTGTATATGGCCAATCACTCCATTGCCCACGACAACATCTACAGAGAATTATACATATTGGTAATTTGACATCAACATTATGAAATAATGGCGCGAACTCGAGACGGCTCATGACTGCTGTGGGATTCTGTTAGTGAAGGTGCACAATGGAGTAGGCTATGTTCACTGCCGCGCTCCATTATGACGCGAAGACTGGGCTGAAATTCTCTATCGATTGACAACATGGGTGAGTCAAAACATTAATTTAAGTAGGCTAGAGCTGTCTATGAGCACGTTTACATGCACTCAATAATCAGATAACTGGGAGTAATCAGAATATGGCAATAATTCGATTAAGGCGTTTACATGCACTTAAGTCATTCGATAATGGGGAAAATCCAGGTTTACATGATTCAGTCAATATTCAGATTTATTTCCCTGAACGCGATGTGCAACTCAAACGTACATTAGAATCATATATTAGCCTAACGTTATATATTATAACTTACATATTATAACGTTACATAACGTGATTATACTTCCTGCTGGGTTGCTAGAAATGGGTTGCTTAGTTATATAAGAAAGTACAGTATAGCCTATAACGTATAAGAAAGAAACGTTAAACATGCGGTAAAGTTAGACAGGAATGCTCATATGGGTTTCGTCGTCATATGGCAGATGTTATGGTTGTGGGTAGCAACTAACACTGTCCTTCTAGCGTATGAGCAGAAGACGGCGAAGAGCTTTAACGTTACAACAAGCGCTCCAGCACTGTTAAGGACCCGGTCGTGCTGGATGCGCGTTAGGAGCCAGGACTGGTGGGAGAGAGTGGTGCTAAATTAATTAACCAAATCAGTAGACTTGTGGACACCAAACTGGTTCGCTATCATCCTATACTCTCCGCAGCAACCGAGTTTGTACAGCGCTATTGGGACTCGCATTTGAAGAGGTACAGCGGGACGCACTGTCACTTCGTCGGGGCTCATTATATTCTGTACCAAACCACAAAGTTTCATAAATGATCTCCGAGCCATCCTGAAGTTGCCTCTCCATTCTGAATCGGTGAATTTATTTATCATATGACGACAAAACTCATAAGAGCATTATTGAGTGCATGTAAACGTGCTCATTATTTCCTCGTTTCTAACTTTTTTCCCCATCTATGAGATGAAGTATATTCATCTTTTTTATTTCGGATAACATCAGGAGGGTTTCATCCTCGCTCCAGAAATCTCTCTCTGACCTCTCTCAACTGTTTTGACGTTAGCGTTAGGTTACTAACAATATCCGGAGTAGCTGTTGCCATGGCAGTTGCTGTCAAACACGCACATGCGCAGATTTTAAAAAACGAATTACATCGGAATAACCGTTTACATGCAACCAATAAAACGAAAGACACGCCAGAAATCCAGGTGTAGTTATCAGATTTCTCATATTCCGATAACGGCTTTATTTCGAAAAAGCATTTCGGAATATTGCGTGCCTCTGCACGAATACACAGTTGCAGAGTTGCCTGCCTCTTGTCCAGGCCACTTGAGGGCTGAGATACCCACACTTGTTTACTTCCTTGGATTTCGTAAGTTTTATCTTGATCAATAACAAATGGGAGGGGGACTTGGTCAATGTTGTATCTGTTCTGAGGTAACCAACGCCCATACTTGACATCCATTACAGCACGACTTCTCCGTCTTGTTGTCTTGACAGCCTTTCTCAAATCCCTGTGGAAACGTTGGATTGCCTCTCTCCCGTCATTTGCAGAACTTTTCTTTTTGTTGGACCTTCTTCTCAATGCGATGTTGTGATGCTTTTTGAATCGCTGGAACCAGTTGTCACTTGCTTTTAACTTGTCGGCCTGCTCTTTGCCATAACACGCTTCAATCTTTTCCTTCATTTTCTTCTTCAACCAAAGCTTAGAAACTTTGCAACCTTTCGATCTCCGAAGCTTGAACTCCACAACAACGCGAACAGCAGCCAACGGATATTTATCTGTTTTTACTTTCCCAGTAACGAGTTGTCTTCTCTGTCTTGTAGACTTTGTCGCGCCTTTATTCCGCTTCTGCTTGTTAAGATTTAGTTCCGCTAGTATCTTATGTCTATCCTTGTTCCACTTACCAACTAGTGACTTGCTAACACCTCTTTTCTCTGCAACCTTTTCCCAGATCCTTCTAGTCTTGAGTTCTTTCATTGTATCCAGAAGCTCGAGTTTTTATTTTGAAATCAATAGTGTAAGATTTCCTCTGATCTCGGCCCCGTCTGTTGTCGGTCTTGTTGGCGGCATTCTCGACTTTCTCAGGCTCAGTTGAATCACATGTTGCTCGCCTCTCTTCCCGAGTAGCCTGAGTAGCATTTCCGTCGATATTGCTGGATAAAAGCGTAGTTTCTGTGCTCTGATTGCTCTGTTTCAAGTAGTGAGAGGGATGTTTAAAACGCACGTGGGTTTCGAGGTACTTGTTAGCCGTGAATGATTCATTGCAAATTCCACACTTCACTGGCTTGTCAGGCAACTGAACGGACTTTGGTAGTGCTGCTGAAACATCAAACTGCCTGCCACTTCTTGTTTCTACCTCTTTCTTGAAACCAAAAGCAAATAAAGTGTGATTCATTATTTCATTTCATCAAGCTTCGCATTCGTCTCCACGTAGATTGTAAAGTTTGCGCGTGTTTGCATTTTGTTTACACAATACCAGATAATTTCCGGTTAGCTGAAACAAGACAGGAAATGACCCAGCCTTTTGGTTCAGTCAATACAAATGGTCAGCGGTGTCACGAAGCAAATAAGCCATCTTGCAAACATTGAGGGAAATACTGTGTTGTTGTCGTCTTTTCAAGGGTTTCTTGACAAAATATCGTAAAGTTTGATCGACGAAAATAACGACACTATAATGGCTGAAGAATATGAGGTTTTTGTTGAGTCAAGTGTTCGTGGTAACCATGCATACTTCAAGGATGGAAGTGTTTGTGTTGGCGAGGTGATGCAATGTGAAATCGAAGAGAACAATAGTCATGATAAGTATGCTGTTGCTGTGAGAAATGAATGCGGACAAATTGTGGGCCATATCCCTATTGAGCTTTCAAAGCTATTTAACAAGTTTCTCCGTGATTATGGTGAAGTGGATGCTGAGTGTATCGGCAATCATTACAATGCAGGCCAGGGGAAAGGACTAGAAATTCCTGTGGACTTCAAACTCACTGGAAACTTTCAGTATCTGAGAAAGCTTGTGAGGAGGTTGAACCATCATATAGAAGGTCTTAATATCACAGAAATAAGGAAATGCCAATCGTAACTTCATATATAGTCAGCTGATACTGCTTATGATAATTATTGTTGCTGAGAACAACCTAACCATAGATTTATTGTTAGAGGACCTAACCCAAATGTTTTTCATATGGTTTTTTTCCATGGTTCCCCTGGTTCGAATGTTCATCGTTCGACAGACTCTTCCATATGCTGATGTGTAGCCATGGAGATACTGTATAAACAATATATACAGGTGCAGCTCAAAAAATTAGAATATCGTGAAAAAGTTCAATATTTTTTGTCACTCATTTCAGAAAGTGAAACTCATATATTATATAGATTCATTACACATAGAGTGAAATATTTCAAGCCTTTATTTCTTGTAATTTTGATGATTATGGCTTATAGCTAATGAAACCCAAAATTCAGTGTCTCAGAAAATTTGAATATTGTGCTTTAACATATTTTTAAAGTATCATATTTAATATTTGGTTGCATATCCTTTGCATGCTGTTACTTCCTGAAGTCTGTGACCAATCAACATCAAAAGACTCTCGATATCTTATTTTCAGGTACTGTTACAAGCGATACTATAACCTCTCTGCATTTGAACTGATCTCTATGGGAATTGGGGGGTGAGACTAGATTCAGCTGTAAATTACACTGGTAAAGTATGGAACACATGGCTGGTAAATGGCTGTAAGTCATCAAGGGTCTGAGCTATCGAACGAGCCCCAAACCATCACTCTGTTGCCAGATATGGAGTAGATGTGGATGGATCACTGCAAGGGTTATTTCTCCTGACTCATTTTCCTATAGAACTCTATGGGGGAAAAAGTCAGGAGAAACAACCCTTAAAGGGTGACAAAAAATATTGAACTTTTTCATGATATTCTAATCTTTTGAGCTGCACCTGTATGTATTTATGTGTAATTACAACAATAACAATTCTATTTGATTTTCAACATTGGCATTTACATTGTATTAAATTGGAGTAATAAGGCACCTGTGTCTCCAAAAATGTTGATCTATCTTATTCACCCAAGTGTACACATCTTTTTATATAGATTTTAGAAAATAAGAACCTGTTTAAAATTTTAGGCTAAACAGGTTCTTGTATAGAGGGGGTATAACTGGCAAATTTTTGCCTAACAGGTTCTTAAAAAACTAGGTTCTTACTCGCGTGTTTTTTACTGTATGATCGGATTATTGAGTGCATGTAAACGTGCTCAATGTTACGGATTTTTACTCTCTGCAGTTATTCAGTTTACTCTGTAGCCTAATCTTGCTTTGTGAAACCCTCCCGCATATGTTACAGTTTAAACTCAACATTACTTACCTTCTGAGAAAGTGTGACCATCTGCATTAATTAATGCTCAGATCGAACATAAATGTGTTTAGCCGTAGAATAAGAACTTGCTCCATCTGGACCTCTGGAATTCGATGTGAATATCTTTAGACAGAGCTCTATATAGGCTACTCCATGGAAAAAAGCAAATGGTGTAGAGCCGTTTTGCGGCATTACATTATAGACATTTAGCAGACGCTCTTATCCAGAGCGACGTACATAGGCATCACAAACTTATTCGCTCTGACACTAACACATGCGCTCGGCACTGATGCCGCTGTAGAAGTCAGTAGTTTGTATTGAAATGATTGGATATAGCTCGATAAAAGTATGGATTACGGGCAGGGGCGTCGTAGTGGGTGGACAAGTGGACCTGACCACCCAGGGCCCCAAGGTGGGGAGGGGACCCCAGAAGGCCCGTACTAAAGAGTTTGCATTGGGAAGGGGGCCCAGAGAGACTGCCTTTGCACGGGGCCCAGAATGTCATGCTACGCCCGAATTACGGTTCTAGCGAACCGTTCATAGCCTTTAAACGTCCACGCTGCAAACCGCCGTTGTGGCTACTTGCTAAGATACGGTGTCTGGCTACTGGCGGAATTTTGCTGAGCCTGCTAGGAAAACACAGTTTAACCTAACTGCACTCAATTCTTTCAAAATTAATAACAGCTAGAAACATTAACTTACATTCAGGTTTCTGAAATAGGAACAGTTGTGCCAAGTTATTAATTATGCGGTTGATGTTTTTTAAACATTAAAAGTAGCATACGTAAAAAATCTCTTCACATCCTTAAATAAATTGTGACCATCATTTAAATTTTACTTCTTTCAACTTGTTGGAAGTTCAACATAACTGCTGCATTAGTAATAAATAACTACATTTACTTCTTGACGCACAAAATGCAGAATGCGAGGGCAGGCTTGTTTGCTCGAACATGCAGGACGGCAGTTTGCGTAGGCTAATTGCACTAAATTGTCGGCAGGTGGGCTTGGCTTTTGCAGCCTACACAAGAAGCTACTAACGCTTACTATATCAACTAATTGTTTTTATTAGCGTCTTAATTTGCAACTCCAATTGCATACATTTTTTTTTTCCCCTCTCAATTGGATAATTATTCACCTTGATTGTGCCGTTTTGAGTGCCTACAGAGCCCCACTGGAGGACAACAGTTGAATTACAAGTTTAAATCCCTGCGAGTCATGCGGTTATGATAAACTGGACCAGGCGGCCCGATGATAGGTCATGGCCAATTTCATAAATTCCAGCCCTGGATCATGTATATAGAATTTCAGGATTGTATTGAGCCATTCATTTGAAACACATTTTTAAGGTTTATAGCAGCCCCCTGTGGACGGATTTGGACATACTTTGGCATGCATCCTCGGTGTCTCAGTGTCTCACAAACGTTTATTCTCAAATTGCATGAACGGTCAATGAGTTATGGCCATTTATTTGATAGGCCACGCCCAATTTCACATTGATTGGCTCACAGTATTCCTTTCCGTAGTTATTGCCCGATATAGCTGGATTATAAGTTAGCAAGTGTAGTTAGCTACACTACTGATATGTACCAAAGTCTGGTCCAAATTAGTCAAAAAACAAAAAAACCTTAGGGAAAAAACGATTTTGCATAATATGCAAATTAGCAGAAAATCCAATATAGCAGACTTTTATGATATTGTTTTTTTGCATGCAAGTACATGTGCGTCCAGGGAATACTCATAGCAAATTTGGTGTGAATTGGACAAAGGGTGTGGGAGATATTACATTAAAACTGTGAATAGACATTTAAATTATAGCGCCACCATGAGGCTGATTGAGGTGAGATTGTAAACACTCTTCATTTCATACATTTATGATGAGTGTGCCAAGTTTCAAGTCTCTAAGATGTACCATCTCTCAGGAAATTTAGCAAACACACAGAGAAAAATAAACATAATAATACCAGTGGAAAACAATAGGGTTTCATTTTCCGGCCCTTCGGGCTCAAACCCTAATATTATAGCAGTGGTGAATGGGCTGGGCTTGGGTGTTTGTCTTTAACTGCTATCCCAGAAGGAGCGGGGAATGCCCCGCTTGAGGGGGGGGGGGGGGTGGGTGGGGGGGGGGGACTGACATTAGCTATAGGAATGAGGAACATGTTTCCAAAGCTTTTAAATAAAAACGAATGCTGACCGTGTGCTGCTAAGATTACCAGCGTTATTCTAACAATAACAACACGCTGAGGACAATGATGTATTGCTCCACAGAGAATGCCTTGTTGCTCCAAGGCATTCTCCGACACCTTGTTCGTAGTGCACTGGGAAGAACCTCCCGAAAAGCTATTCATAGTTTTAGCTCTGGGTTTATGTAATGCGGGCGAATAAGCTAGATAACTTAGACCGAAGTATTCACTATTTAAACTACTTTTAGGTGTGTTTTTGGAATGATATTCCATGTACATTCCAAACAAGAACAATAGCAACAAAAAGGAAAACCATCGTCCATTCCAGGTCATTTAACATACAATACATCGTTATCCAGCACTGCTACTGCTATGTGGGCTAGGCCATCTAGTAAATGCTGACCGTGCTTTATTTTCAAAAGTTAATAACTATGGACCTCATCAAGTCAAGATAAAACAAGTCTAGACAGTCACATTATTTTGGGGAATCGCATCAGCTTCGGAGCCGGATCGAGGGCTGCACCGAGGGGAATGGCGCAGTGGCTGCTTTTGGCTCAAAGCAATCAAAATACACTGCCACTGCTTCAAATGTATGTCATGCTGTATTTTGTAAGTGTTTCAATTAATTTCTAGTATTAGTCCCCTTACACGCAACAGCTTTTGTACATAAATTGCATTTTGCAGTGTTTATGTTCGCTTTGGTAAAGTGGGCCCACACGTTTGACCATTTTAACCTGTCTGTCATCAGTGACATAATGTAATGTATGATACTATAACTGACGTAAAAATTTACATAGCTAGCCTGAACTCAGGCTATTGGTAGTAGCTAATATATGTTTAAAATACTAAAATTGTTCTCAGAAAAACACGCCCCTTGGTGTAATCTTACTCCCTTCAAAACTCAATATAATTTATTGCTTTAAAAAAGCTTTTCTCTGCAAAAAAATAAGCCTCATCCCCCCTCTCCATCATATACATCAGCGACACCCCCTGGTCAAAATATACTTCCCTGGTAGCTTTGTGGCAAAGGGAAACGGTCCTATTTCTCAAGAAAGCGTGTATGGCTACAGTTTACACTAGTCACTTCAAATGCGACTTATAATATCCGACAACACATCGCGAGGAAAAATCAGATCATGACAAATCGGAATCTGCCAAACCACTTGGCAAGGTGGCCTAGCACACTTTGAGATGGAAATGCTTGTAGTCGCGTCATAATCTCTCTGGTCATGACCTCTCACAACGCATTCATCAAAAAAATTCATAATTGTTTTAAACTCAAGTTTCTCCTCACTTCCAAGGCTCTGTACACTTTGTGAATGGAGTAGAGCACCAAACACATCATGGAAATAAGTCCCTCTCTATATGGAAGCTTATATAATATAGTGTAAGAAGATTTATTTTATTAACCTAACACTGTTTCTCTCCAAGTAACCTGCTCTTGAAGGCAGATGTTTACTGCCTTCATTTTGAAAGCAATTTTCCTTTGCATTTTTCATTTAATTTCCTATACGAGATTTTAAAAAATAAAATTAATGATACCTCTGAAAGCAGCTATCCAGGGGACCAAGCGCCTATTGGCCACGTGAAAACAATGAATTTCAAGATTGCTCAAAATAAATGACAACCCTAGTGAGTATCAACACCCCCTATCCACTTCTGTTTAATTTAAACGACAGATCCAAAATGTTTGCTGTAAAATTCCAATAAAATCCAGGTTATTAACATCCGCTGGTGTAGAATAAAGGACACCATAACAATGTGCTTATCAGGAAACTGTTCCTTAGGGTACAGATAGTTTTATCAAACTGAATATGTACAATTTAAAATGGCTGAAAATCCAAAAAAGTTCAGCTTGAATCACATGATCGGAAGGCTATTGTCTTAAATTATGGCAAAAATCACCCTCCATACGTAATGACCTGTAGGACGATATGAATAATTGCAAGACAAGTATACTACTTACCAGTTTTTTTGCACACTTTCATCCTAACTTACTCAATACCAACGCTTCAGCTCCTCTCTCGAATCTTTCGGTAGGACTAAAAATAAGATAAAATTGTATATTTTAGGGCATTATGAGAAAGTTAAACATAACCTGAAAAATATTTAAGGAAATGAGGATGAAGAAATCATCCACCAAAAACCTCTAACCGTGGAACATTGGCATACAAATAAACAGTCATTTTAAAATAATTATCATTAATACGGCTAACTTAACGTTATTTATTATAAAGATGACTTAATGTTATCAATTTATCTAAATGTTTAGCATACCTGTAAATATATAAGGGATGTTAATAACTATCGGAATTTCTTAAAAATTTTGCATGCAAACATTTTGGCTATGTTGTTTTAAATTCCAACAGAAGTAGTGTTACTGTAATACTCATTTAGGTTTTCATTTCTTAGACCAATCTTATAAAATCATTGCTCATGTTGGGCCTAATAGTTGCTTGTTCCCCGTCTATGCTATATGGCCTAATTCATGTTAACCAAAAATACACGATTACGTCATCGTTAACATCTAACCTGCAAGCTTTTTGTATCCTTTGGCATCTGGATTTTTGCAGAGTAAGTTATGAGAATGTTTCTTCTCTTCTTAGTTGAAGTATTTTCCTTCAGGTTTAAAATTCTCTGTAGGGCTATGGTATGCTGATGACAAATTTTTCTGACATTGTCCTCCACAGATCTACCAAACGCATAGTCTCAGCGAAGCCAGACTTTTGTAAACACAAAGTCTGGTCCATAGACTTAGCCTAACGAGGTAAAAAGCCACCTCCCACTTTGAACAAGATGCGCCTTTATTGACATGCAATAAACCAACCCCAACCGTCTATGTTTCCAGACGTACTAGAGCTACAGGAAAAGGGTCGTCAATCAGCAACAAGAAAATACAGACCTCGTGAAACAAATTTAACACACATAAGCACGGCGATCTCCATTAAACCAGTCCTTTCACAAACCGAAGAAATGTTGGGAACTTCAAAACCTTTCTCAATCCAGCGTTAAGTTCTTGGTCCGAAACACTCATTGTTCTTGATGGAGTCGCAGCATTCGCTAGCACCGATAGTTAGCACAACTTGTTTCCCCGGCGAACTGATTAAAACCCAATGGCACATTACATTACATTTACATTACATTTACAATTCTGGTGATTGAACAGTGCTGCTAGCCAATGATGCGGACTGTCAGTTATTTCAGGTCCTACCCAGCTTATGCAAGCCTATGCATGCATCAACGATGCCTACAAATTGCATCATCCAAGTGATGAGGCTGAGACTACCACACCGCATGTGTTCTGTCTAGAACAATGGGAAAATGTCCTTTTGCAGATAAATCTGAGTATCCATCCATAGTAAGCCACCAGGAGGGTGAACAGACAAAATTTTACGACCGGAAAGAAGACTTGGGTTGAAAGCACTGAAAAGGAGTGAGCAGAATTAG
Source organism: Ilyophis sp. 1 JC-2022 (assembly GCA_022702515.1). NCBI lineage: Eukaryota > Metazoa > Chordata > Actinopteri > Anguilliformes > Synaphobranchidae > Ilyophis > Ilyophis sp. 1 JC-2022. The sequence continues at coordinate 9,461,587 of CM040402.1, forward strand.
ACAGCAACCATTACAGCAAAGCTCATAGTTTTATGAACAAATGATATAGGTACCAGCTATTAAAACATGTACGTTATTGGCAATTCTCTTAATGTTAGGAAGTTAAAAGTTGAATAATCGCTAGGTTTAGCTATCGATAGGTAGCTAGATCATTTGTGTGAACGACTGCTATGGCTGCGAAACATTAACGTTATCCAATGCGATACGTTAAGCATATTCGTGAACATCAAAACAGGAGTATACAATTGAACTCTTATTACATTGCTAAGAGTGCTACTTGTGCGATGTCTCAAAAATAGATTGGATACCGACTGCAAACATTACCTCGCTGGCCAGGCAAGGGTCGAGCGATATGAGAGAATCCAGACGATGGCAAAAAAGAAAATGTAACATTACGATATTAAACACCAAATTGAAAGTAACCATAAAATGTATGTGTTGAACTGATTCGCTTTATTATTCCCACCGAGCTAAAATATGTTTTATTGCTGAAGTAGCATTAGCCTATCCTTAATACTTTAACGTGTAACGATATCACTTTTGCTACACAATGCAACACAAGCACTTTTACTTACCAAGGTGTTATACGAGAAAGCAGGGATTACTGAGTTACACTAGCTGGATAACTGAATACAAACCCAGAACAGCTCTTTTGACTTCAGTCCAAGTTTGGTGTGTTCCAGTTTTACTCAGTAACACCCCCAAAGACTCCTTATAATATTTGTTTTATGGTTTTGGTATTATTGTTTTGTGATGTGTGCATTGTATGTATTCGTGTCCATTTTTTTATATTGCTGAGCTACCTTTAAGCATTGCGCAAAGCAAAATCCCATAATGGCAATAAAGGAAAAATCAAGCAATCACCTTATTAAATTGACTAGTTAGTTTTGCATAACGTTTTATAGGAAAAACCGGTGTAAACAATGGGCCGTCTGACAAATAGTGAGGGGTTGTATCGGACGTAAAGTGACACCCTCTATTGGAGCTTGTGCCAAACTAAGCTACCATCGCCCCTGCCACTTTAGCATCTTTGTAATTTCTGAAAGTTCTTAGCTGGTCGTCAAACTACTTTGTGACAACTTTTTACTGGTAGAAATGTTGGACAACGTTCTGACATGTTGAGACGACTTTAAATTTCACCTTCTGGGTCCATAGCTAAC